>CM056060.1:3168772-3471272 GCA_029574335.1 Rana kukunoris | reverse complement strand
ATTTTCCAGATTGTACAATAATCACATTTTTCATCTTTTTATTTTTGTTTGCAAATATTACACTTTTTTTTGCGCATCTGATATCTGATATTGTAGATAGAAAATTTTTTTTCTTCCTTTTTGCCTATGGGCAAATCTTTTTTTGTTTTCATTAAATATTATATAATTGACAGTTTTACAGAAATCATACCCGACAGACAGTTTTTTTTTTTTTAATGTAAAATTGTGATATTTTTAAAGGAATCCTGTAATCAATGCGAGAAATGTCAGAACATGCAATTGCTGGCCTTTTTCTGAAAATGCTATTTTCCTGGTTGCCTGGCTTCAATATTTTCAGAGTCTATCAGTGCCCATTCGTGCCGCCTATCCACGCCCATCCGTGCCCATCTGTGCTGCATATCAGTGCCACCTATCAGTGCCCATCAATGCCACCTCATTGGTGAAACCTCATCGGTGCCCATCAATGCAGCCCCATTAGTGCCCATCTGTAAAGGAGAAAACGTACTCCTTAGGCACTAATAGGCAGCATGGCTGGGCACTGATAGGTGGCACTGATGCACTGTAATGTATTGTACTGATGAATGCCAATCAGTGCCAAACAATAATGCCTGCCAATCAGTGATGCCCATTGTGGTAGGGTGGTATACATGGTGGTGTGCATCCCTGGTGGTCCAGTGTGGGAATCCTCAGGTGGGGCTGTGCTGATAATGGATCAGCGCAAACCCCCGTCACCGGCTCTTCCTGTTTACATCGTGATCAGCCGTGATTGGACACGGCTGATCACGTGGTAAAGAGTCTCCGTCAGAGACTCTTTACCTAGATCGCTACGCGCGCCCTGAAGACGTCATATAATGTCCAGTCAGAATATTGAAACCACTTTGCCGCCATCATTTTGCATAAGGCAGTCGGCAAGTGATTAAGGGATTTTTAAATTTCCAACACTTATTTTATTTATATCTTCTTTTTTTTTTTTTTACAAATATCATTTTAAAAATGTCCATATATTGTGCTAAAAAAAAAAAAAATATATTAAAAAAGAAGAAGTTACATAGTCAGGTTGAAAAAAGACAAGTTCATCTAGTTCAACCTATAAATAGGATAAAAAAATGTCCATATATCGTGTTTTTAAAATAAAATATTAAAACTTAAGGTCTAAATACCAAGGAGTGGAGATGCAATTTATTCATTAAAGTGTATTCCCCCCCCCCCCCAAAATTTGCCTACTTTTAAAGTATGACATGTTGGGAATCTATTTACTCGGCGTAACATCATCTTTCACATTATATTCAAAAAATTGGTTATATATTTATTTTTTTGCATTAAGATTTATGAAAGTGTATTTTTCCCCTCAAAAAAAGTGTTTTAAAAATCACTGCGCAAATACTGTGTGATATAAAAAATTGCAACACCCACCATTTTATTCTATAGGGCCTCTGCTAAAAACAAACATATATAATGTTTGGGGGTTCTAAATAATTTTCTAGCAAAAAAAAGAAAAAGTAGGAGTGAAGTGTCGGAATTGACCCCGGATACAAAATGGTTAAATGAAAAGATTATTTGGTTGGCAATTCTTGTACTAACGACTAATCTGTGTTGTAGGGTATGGAGGAGATGGCAGCCGTACCGGTAAACGCGGCCCCGGAGCCGGCACTAACCCTTGATACTAATCCACCGGAGGTTGCCGTCCAGCCACAGGAAGAGGAGAAGGCAGTACAGGAGGCACCTCCGCGTCCTCTGCCTTTCTGGAGAAAGGTTGGCCAATCTCAATATGGGGTCTTCTGCTTTCCATCTCACCTATCCTGATCATCCTACAGATAAAATAATCAGAGCTACGCTACAGAAACATCTATTCTTTTTTTCTTATAATTATGGAGAGTCAATTATGTTTTCTATGACATTACTACCAGGCCACTGTAAATGTAGCACTAAGACTACAGTTGGGACCTCGATGTCTTCTAGATGGCACCTCCAATAATCCTGCCCAGGGGTCTCCTCCAGCAGGACTGCACTTAGGAACTTTGCTGCTCCTGTCTCACGCCTCAGATCATTTATGGGCTCTCCAACCACCTACTGGGTATACCTCACAAGAGATTTCCTGGAGTCCCATAAATATTCAGCCTGTTTACTGGCCGAATCTTCTAGAAGACGAGGGAAGTAATCATTGTGATAGACTCACCCAGGACAGAGGCTTTTGGAAGGGACTGAATGCTAGCCTCTTGCCTACTGACTATGGGCCCTGGCATTTGAGGGAGCTACAAGCATTTAGGAAGATGTTCGGTTTCATTTTAAGTAATCAAAATCACATTCTCAGTGTCCATTAAATAGCTGTCCATCATTTTTCTCAGTTCCCCTGTTCCCCTAATAGACACAGGATGACTTAGACATTGGAGGTACATAGGGAGCTGAAACAAAGGTTTCCCAACCTCTCCAAAGGATACTCAGTTCCATGGACCCCCCGCCCAAAGTGACTCCCTTCACAATCATAGTCTGTAAGACATCCAACAGACCTAATGAATCAACCCCTTGCTCCACCGATTACAGAGGAGGTAATTAAATTTACCTACAGTACTCTAGGAGGGTGCTTCATAAAGTCATGGGTAGGTGGACATTTACGTAGGGTACAACAGAAAACATGCTTGGGCCGCTAGTGCCTGTGATTGAGCATTTCATTAGACAATGCAGACAGATGGGCTTTGCTGCAGTTTACAAATCGATCTGCCAACAACCGGAAATTCACAGTGAAACTGATTGTAGGTTTCCTGGAGTAATATGCGTGGTGGGAAAAAGAATTAAGGTCTTGAGCCATCATAAATCTGGCAGATTGCTCTTCACCTGGGCAACATCAGATGACCTTCTCCATCAGAAAATTGGCAGATCTGAACTACTAATCATCTACCATGTTAATGTGCTCTCCATATTTTATTTACGTTATATCTCATGATTATGGGAAGGAGGGGGGCTTTGTTTAGCTTCAATATGGCCGCCTTCCTATCTGCTGGTGTGGGGAACTAGATCTTCTTTACTCCTGGCTGGCCGATCTTGGCTTTTCTCTTCCCTCTTTGACTTTCAAATCCTCTTCACCAAATCTCAACCTCTTTCATAAAGAATTTCCCATTATACCTCTAAAAATAATGTATTTTATTTTTATTCAGTCTTTTAAGGTAGACCCCCCGCCTCCTAAGGTCCAGGAAAATGTAAGTTTACATCACAATTTACTCCCGTTCTTCATAATCTTTGGCCATGGAGCAAAATGTTCTCAAGTTATTCTCTATGGGCCCTTTTACATTGTATTTTGCATGACTGCACACTGGAAGGGTGGCCGCCATGTCTGACCTCATAGCTAGGCCTACAAAGAATATAGACCTTTATGTCTGACCTCATAGCTAGGCCTACAAAGCATATAGACCTTTATGTCTGACCTCATAGCTAGGCCTACAGAAGCATATAGACCTCCATGTCTGACCTCATAGCTAGGCATACAAAGCATATAGACCTTTATGTCTGACCTCATAGCTAGGCCTACAGAAGCATATAGACCTCCATGTCTGACCTCATAGATAGGCCTACAAAGCATATAGACCTTTATGTCTGACCTCATAGCTAGGCCTACAGAAGCATATAGACCTCCATGTCTGACCTCATAGATAGGCCTACAAAGCATATAGACCTTCATGTCTGACCTCATAGCTAGGCCTACAAAGTACTTAGACCTCAATGTCTGACCTCATAGATAGGCCTACAAAGCAGATAGCCCTTTACGTCTGACCTCATAGCTAGGCCTACAAAGTACTTAGACCTCCATGTCTGACCTCATAGATAGGCCTACAAAGCATATAGACCTTCATGTCTGACCTCATAGCTAGGCCTAAAAAGCAGATATCCCTCCATATCTGACCTCATAGCTAAGCCTACAAAGCATATATGGACATAGAACAAAGAACTACAGGTAGGGTGGGGACAAGGGGTTGGGCGGGGGACAGCTGCCATGGGCACTGTTTAATCATGTGAGGTAGGGGGCACCATGAGGAGATTGGGCGGCGATTTGCGTTGAAAGGGCGAATTTGGGGGGTGGCAAAGGGTAAAAAATAGTTCTAGGAGGGTAAATTTGCAGAAGTGTGCCTGGAGTGGTAAGGGGATTTATGTTGGGAAGGGGCATTCAGGGGTTTTGTGCTAGAATAAATGATATAGTGGGGGGGGGGGGACATCTATAAGGGGGAGGGAAATAGGAGGGGATTCAGGGGGGTTTGTGCTAGAATGGTAGATATGGTAGAGGGGGGGGGGGGATCTCGCTCTTTATATGTACTAACCCCCGAAATAACAAATGGTGCGATATTATCACCTGTGTGTCCTGTGAGATGTGAACACACCACTAATCTTTGTTGTAGATCGCAGTAGAGCTGCCTGCAGTGTCTATAGGTATAGAACAGCAGGCCCCCGAGCACGCCCCGGCCTGTGCCTGAGGAAGGTTGGGCAGTACCAGAGACTACACCAGCAGAGGGCGACAAACTGTCCTTGGACAGTGAGAAGCCGCTGAAAGAAGAAGCCACGCCCCGGCCTGTGCCTTTCTGGAGGAAGGTTGGGAAAATAACAATGAATATAATTTTTCAGCCAATCGATCTTTTTCTACGTTTTCTGTTTCCTCCAAATTTTCTTCACAATCACTTTCTGTCACGATTTAAAATGCTCTCCATAAAGCTGGGGGGGGGGGGGGGTGCTTGTTCTCATTTAAGGTCCTCTTGATATTGGGTAACGGACCCGAAAGGCTTTTTTTCTCCAAAAAATTCTAAATCTTAACCTGATCCTGTTCCATGACTCTCTTCATTTTACTTTTATTATTGAACGCCTCGTACTCAAAGCCGACAACTAAATCCTGTTTCTCTCTTCAGTCTTTTAAAGGAGAACCCCAACCTGTAAAGGTCCAGGAGAGTGTAAGTTACTTCCCTCTCTAATAGTTTTCAATGACTTTGATGAAGGGAGACCTTATTCTTCAACATAGATGTTCCAGTATAAAAAAATATATATATTCTTAACCACTTAAGACCCGGACCATTATGCAGGTTAACCACTTAAGACCCGGACACTTACGCTGCTAAATGACCCAAGGTGTTTTTACAATTCGGCGCTGCGTCGCTTTAACAGACAATTGCGCGGTCGTGCGACGTGGCTCCCAAACAAAATTTGCGTCCTTTTCTTCCCACAAATAGAGCTTTCTTTCGGTGGTATTTGATTGCCTCTGCGATTTTTATTTTTTGCGCTATAAACTAAAATAGAGCGACAATTTTGAAAAAAATCACTATTTTTTTACTATTTGTTATAAAAAAATCAAATAAACTAAATTTTAGTAAAACATTTAGGCCAAAATTTATTTAGCCACATGTCTTTAGTAAAAAAAAAAAATCGTAATAAAAAAAATAGCTACCTAGCGGGAACAGCGACACTAATACAGCGATCAGAAAAATGATCGCTTAGTGACGCTGGCAATAGGGAGTGAAAGGGTTAACTAGGGCGGTGATCAGGGGGTTAAAACTTTATTAGGGGGGGTGGGGGGGCTATCCTGAACCTAACACTAACTGTTTTTTACAGTGCCTGTCACACTGACACTAAATGCAGTGATTAAATCACTGCATTCAGTAACACTGTGACAGGGGGGTGGGGGGGGCGATCACAAGGGGTTAATATGCCTATGTGAGTGTGTGTCAGTGTTGTGTTGGTGCACACTTACTTGTGATGTCTTCTCTCATCAGCAGCGCTGGGAAACAGCGCTGCGATGAGAGAAATGATCATTTCCTCCTTCCTGTGTAAACACAGGAGGAGGAAGTGACAGGCTGGGAGCGCGCTCCCATTGGCTAGGAGCGATCGCGGGGGGGGCGGAAAACACGGACATCCGCCCGCTCGTCGGCGATCGCTCCCAGAGCCAGGGGGACCGCCGCACGCCGCGGAGGGGGTCCCGATGGGACCCCCGAACCGCACTAAGGCGAGGACGTAAATTTACGCCCTTGTGCCTGTACGAGCCATGTTGTGGACGTACATAGGCGTGCGGGGGTCCTTAACTGGTTAAGGACCTTGCCCCTTTTTGCGATTTGGCGCTGCGTCGCTTTAACTGACGATTGCGCGGTCGTGCGACGTGGCTCCCAAACAAAACTGGCGTCCTTTTCCCCCACAAATAGAGCTTTCTTTTGGTGGTATTTGATCACCTCTGCGGTTTTTATTTTTTTGCGCTATAGACCAAAATAGAGCGACAATTTTGAAAAAAAAATATATATATATTTTTTACTTTTTGCTATAATAAATATCCCCAAACAAATATAAAAACATTGTTTTTCCCTCAGTTTAGGCCGATACGTATTCTTCTACCTATTGCTAAAAAAAAAAATCGCAGTAAGCGTATAGTGATTGGTTTGCGCAAAAGTTATAGCGTTTATAAAATAGGGGATAGTTTTATGGCATTTTTATTAATATTTTTTTTTTTTTTTACTAGTAATGGCGGCGATCAGCGATTTTTTCGTGACTGCGACATTATGGCGGACACATCGGACACTTTTGACACATTTTTGGGACCATTTACACAGCGAAAAAGTGCTATAAAAATGCACTGACAACTGTGAAAATGACACTGGCAGTGAAGAGGTTAACCACTAGGGGGCGCTAAGGGGTTAAGTGTGCCCTAAGGGAGTGATTCTTACTGTAGCGGGTGTGGCTGGACTGTGACGTCACTGATCGTCGTTTCCTATAACAAGGAACAGACGATCAGTGACAAGCCACATAGAAGAACGGGGAAGGTGTGTTTACACTCACCTCTCCACAATCTTCAGCTCCTGTGACCCGATCACGGGACACCGGCGGCGATCGGGTCTCGCGGGCACGGAGCTTCGAACCGGGTCGCAACAATGAAGGGACACTGTTCCTGTCACTGCCACCAATGTCGGGGCACTATTCCTCCCACTGACACTAAAGATAGGGTATTGTCTTTACTCCTACTGGATGCCTTCTAATCACATTGGCCACAGTCGGGGCCCCCAAAATCTGAAGGACAGTAAATGGGCCCTTTGTCTAGAAAGTTTAGAGACCCCTGAACTAAATGATATAATGAAGTATATAAGTGAGAATATAGAAGACCAGAAGAAGACAACCTTCGAGAGACAACAGTGGTCCACCAAAGGACCTCGACTGCCCTCAGCCTACCGGAACCCACAGAGCTTGGTCATAACTGCCAATTTTGGGCAAAGTTGGCTGGATCAGGTGACCACCATTCATCTTATGTGTGTAGGGGTGTCTTTTCATTCTGATTGGCAGAAGAATACAAAAAACTAAACACGCCCTAAAAAGAGACTCCTAAATGTTTTTGAATGTCACATGTCTGCGTCCCTTTAACAGCCACTAACATTCGGTCTTTGTCGTAGGTTGCGGTAGAGCAGCCTGTTGTGTCCGTGACTCTTAACACCGAAAAATCGGCCCCGGAGCAGATAGTGGCTCCGGATGTGCAAGCCGACGCTGTTATAGTGCCGCCGGAGAATGAGAAGCCGCCGGTGAAAGAAGTGGCTTCACGGAATGTTCCCTTCTGGAGGAAGGTTGGCACCTTCTGTCTCCTGTATTTTCTTTATCTATTGTTGGCCACACAATTACTGGACTTCCATCTTTCACCTCCGACTCTCCTTCCTTTACTGTCACGCCACATCCTGGTCTATCTTGTAATTCCTTTCCCCTCTTTAAACTCTTGGCGACCACGTAATGAATATATGCGGTGAAGGAAAGGTGGACTTTAATGCTTCGCCGATGCACATGTGTCCACGGCTCCCTGAAAATGTGTGCTGGGAGCGTGGCCACAGCACACGACCGAGCTTTGCCTGACCCAAGATGGCTGACATTCACATGGAATGGCAGCATCCGACCCAGTGACCCAGGAAACCATAAAGTTAGCTGTCACCGACAGCGATCAGTTACGGGTTTTGATTGGAAGCCAACAGGACGGACTCCAAATCAGGTGACCGCATGTCGCCCGCTGCCTCTCAGGTATTAAAGAGCGTCTGCAAGGTGGAGTGAAGGGATTACATTTTTTTAATAATGTGCACCACTACCGACTTGCATTAACCAAGCCAAACCTGGGAGCCAGGGCCTTAAATGGGCTCTGCCTGACCCAAGATGGCTGACAGTCACATGAAATGGCAGCATCTAACTGGATAGCTTTCCCAGTGACCCAGGAAACCATAGAGTTAGCTGTCACCGACAGCGATCGGTTATGGATTTTGATTGGAAGCCAACAGGACGGACTCCCAATCAGGTGACTGCATGTCGCGTGCTGCCTCTTAGATATTAAAGCCCACTTAAAGAGCCTCTGGAAGGTAGTGTGAAGGGATTAAAAACATTTTGAAGAATGTACACCACTACCAACTTGCATAAACTACGCCAATCCTGGGAGCCAGGGCCTTAAATAGGCTCTGTGTGACCCAAGATGGCTGACAGTCACATGGAATGGCAGCATCCAACCAGATAGCTTTCCCAGGAAACCATGGAGTTAGCTGTCACCGACAGCTATCAGTTACGGATATTGATCAAGACGGACTCCCAATCAGGTGACTGCATGTCGCCCGCTGCCTCTCAAGTATTAAAGAGCCGCTGGAAGATGGTGTGAAGGGATTACATTTTTTTTTAATAATGTGCACTAGGGTTGTCCCGATGCCACTTTTTTAGGGCCGAGTACAAGTACCGATACTTTTTTTCATGTACTCGCCGATACCGAATACCGATACTTTTTTTAAAGGTCATGTGACAGTTTTCAAACCACAATACAAACTAAGGATATTTTCTTTAGAATTATGAAGAACTCTAACTCAAGACATTATAAAAGAATAAAAATGAGTAAAAATGTTTTATTTGCTTGTCACGCAGTAGTAAAAAACTCAAAGAATTTTCACAGAACATGTTGATAAATACAAAAAAAGTATTCTATTTAGGTATCGGGAGCATTTGCGCGAGTACAAGTACTCCCTCAAATACTCGGTATCGGTATCTGGACAACCCTAATGTGCACCACTACCGACTTGTATAAACAACGCCAAACCTGGGAGCCAGGGCCTTAAATAGGCTCTGTGTGACCCAAAATGGCTGAAAGAGTCACATGGAAAGGCCTTATCCAACCGGATAGCTTTCCCAGGAAACCATAGAGTTACTCTGGACTTCCTCTCCAGCTGCAAAGCCGCTGTGAGTGATCGCCACCTGCAGTGGAGAAAGTAGACTGCACCTACCTACACCAGCTGTAGTCAGTCATTTTCATTTTGCAGGCTTCTTTTTTTGACTTGCTAGCAATATTCTTCCTATCCTAGGGTGACAACATTCACTCTATGGAGGGAGTCATGGTTGTCATGCAAGTACAGGACTATATTATACATCCTCCGCTCCCTATTACATGGGGCGGGGTGATATATAGAGTTTCAAAAGATAGATTGAAAAGAAAACGAATGCAGTCATCACATCTAAAGCCTGATCTGTAATAGATGACATTTTGGATACACTGTATTCCGTCTTTTCCTTTTGTCCACTTCCTGCGCTTTCAAATCCTTTCTCCTCCATCGTCAGGGAAGATTCTTTCCGACTAACACTCATTCTCTCTCCAGTCTCTTAAAGCGGATCCCCCGCCTCCTAAGGCCCCAGAAAATGTAAGTAGGCATTCTAATATACTCCGATACGGGCGATATAAAGGAAGGATAAAAAAACGTATGATATACAACAGGGCTCGACAAATCCCAGGCGCCAGGTCGCCAATGCGACTAGAAATTTCACCCTGGCGCCTGGGCTTTGATCAGTGTCTGTATTTAGTGAGGGGGATCTATACTGTGGGAGGGGGGTCTGTACTTAGTGGGTGGGTCTTTAATGAGAGAGGGGGTCTGTAGTTGGTGGAGAGGGGCGATACCAACCCTAGTAACGACACTGGGGCTCATCACTGAGTCATAGCAAAAAAAAAAATGGCGCCTAACTTTTTTAGCTGGCTCCTAGATTCAAAGCAAATTTGTCAAGCCCTGATATACAATCATCATACATCACAGTACAGATATAACATGATGATATATTTACGGCTTGAAAGTGGAGGTCATTATCATTCTGGCCATGCAGATACCTCCTCCACTTTCAAGCGGTAAATATATCATCATGTTATATCTGTACTGTGATGTATGATATGTTTTGAAATTCTGAAGTTAATTTTATCATTTTCATACAATCAACGATCCCCCTGAAGATGACCACTCTATGGTCGAAACGCGTCATGAATTCAATACCCCATAGCACTCGCTATGCAATCGTGTATAGCAAATTCTGTTTACCTCACTAGCACGCTACATTGTGGAATAGGCAGTATGTTCTCCGGCCAGACTTTCATATATTGTATTTTTAATTGTGACATTTGATAACCTCGGTTTAAGAGTAACTTGGTTTGCGAGCGTTTTGATTTGCGAGCAACTTAATTTTTTTTTAATTCTGACTCGGTTTGCGAGTGTTGACTCGCAAGACGAGCAGAATTCAAGCTAAATAGTCCTGCAGAACGGGGGCACAGAAGCCAAGCAGAGCCGAAAATAGGCCTGCAAGTACCTCATTCGGCCTGAGGTATGGGGGTGCATTAGCCCATAAAAGCCAAACATTGGCCTGCAGTACCTAATTTGGCCTGAGGTACAGGGGCGCAGAAGAAGTGCAGAGCCGAAAATAAGCCTGCAGTACCTCATTTGGCCTGAGGTACGGGGGCGCAGAAGTCGAGCAGAGCCTCTAATAGGCCTGCAAGTACCTCATTCGGCCTGAGGTACGGGGGCGCAGGAAACTAGCCAAAATGTCCTGAGGCCTTTTCGGCGCTCTGGCGCCCCCCCGACCTCTGGCCGCATTCAGTATTGCATCCCATTGAAGTCAATGCGGAACAAAATATTTTTGTTTCCATTGACTTCAATGGGAAAACTCGCTTTGATATGCAAGTACTTTGTATTACGAGCATTCTCCTGGAACGGATTATGCTTGTAATCCGAAGTTCCCCTGTAAATACATATATATTTTTTTGATTATGCTTATATTGCTGTCTATATTTGCAAACTTTGGCCCTTCAGATTTTAAGAAACGCCAACTAATATATTGTAGAACTAACACTATTGCTTTATTCCCATCAGTCCCCACCAGAGGAACCAGTGACCATCCAACTAACCGAGACTGTAAGTGACCCTACTAACCTTGGCTGAACCCTACAAAGCAGCTATTGTGTTTCTGATCTAGCATATATGTAGGTCCATTATCCATCTGTTGCCACCAAGATAGGGACTATATAGAGCAATGGTGTCAAACTCAAACCAGGAGAGGTGCGAGGACCACATGAAGTGGCCTGGAGGACCACGGTTTAGGAGATATTTACATATCCCCGTACGATCATTTCTACTGCTCATGTGCCGGTGCATTTGGCACGTGCGCACTCTAGAAAGGGCACGCGGTGCCGTTTGTAGGTGGGGTCATGCCGTGACTGGGGGCTCCCGCGTGCATGAGTGGGAGTGATGTCACGAAACTCCGGCCAGTCACAGAACCGTGGGTTCGCGGCCCCGGAAAGAAAAGGAGTGAAGAATGGACGCTTCCGGCCAGCGAGGGAATCGGGGACATCGCAGACTTTGGTTTCAAGTGACACATAATGGGCTACTCATTAGGCTTTACCTATGCAGGGAAACAAAGAGGAAGTAACACCCATCGGGGGGTTTACTTCCTCTAACAAAAGGTTGGTTGTTATTTCAATCCAAAGGTCCAAAAGGAGGTTTTGCTAAAGGACCTTGACCCAATGCTAGCTGTGACCAACCAACGGATTCAGATCTATGTGACGTCCAATAGACTCGGGTTGGCGCACTGAGGAATCTTTGGCGCATGCTCAGTTGGCACAGATTTCCTCTTGCGGCAACGCGTAGTCCCTGGACGCTTAGAGTTTGTGAAGGCTCCAGTTCAACCGTCATCTGTGCATACAGAACCATCATTAAATTCCGAGAGGTCCACCATATTCCACGTATGAAGTACTGTAGGACTAACTGCTTCTACTAGTCGTGGTGCCAAGGCTATTACATTGTGCCACCGAATCCTGGTCTTATGGCAGCATACTGACTCTGGAAAGTGCTTATTTCCTTAGACTAAGGATCTTTTATCTACGAAATGTTCACATTTGCAGCTGTAAATCCTCCTCCATGCCGGGCTGAGGCCAATGTGCACTTAGGAGGTGTATCGGCGAGCCTTTTACCACTGCTCTGTATGTCCGGTTTTTCCGTCTCTCACACGCTGTGCGTTTTAGGTTTTTTGTTTCTTGTTTAGCCTTAATTATCTCTTATCACAAAATAAAGTATGAAAGATATTCAAATCATATCACAGGATACACTTAATTACATGTTGCTTTCTCTTCGAAATAGAAATAGATCACCTCTTCCATGGACCTCCACCATCTAACAAAAATGTGCATTGAAGTGCCACACCACTGCTGAAAGGTCCAGATATGACTTTACTCCAGGAAGGGATAGGGGGGTGATTTTAGGTAGCCAACGCGTTTCGTAGGTCAGGGCTTGTCAGCAGCAAACCTAGCTGCCGACAAGACTTCTGGAATCACACTGGAAGAATTTCCACAAAAGGTCTACTTAACTTCTAGTCTATATACACTGTTTTTCTCTTAGGCCTTGTGACGAACCCTCAACAGGACTATGTCCGCCATCAATGCTTCCTCTATCCAGAACCACTACTATCCAAGACCCCTTCGCTCACCCAGTCACAGGGCCGCCATCAGGGGGGATACAGGCAGTACACCTGTAAGGGGCCCAGATGGCAACCCCCCCCTTTTTTTTTTTATTTAGATTATTTTTTTTTATAAGGGACCTGTAGGTCCCCATACGGCAACACCCCTTTATTACATTTTTTTTTTATATATATATATATATATATATATATATATATATATATTTTGTTTTTATTAAAGGGCCCAGAGGTCCCCAGGGCCCCGGATGTCAACCCCCCTTTTTTAATAAATCATTTTTATATAGATATATAAATATATATATATCTTTTTTAAGGGGCCCAGAGGTCCCCAGGACAACCCCCCAATCCCCACCCTCCGGGTTCTCTGCTCCAGGGGGCCCATGCCTGAAGCTGTGCAAGGGGTCCCATAATTCCTGATTCCTGCCCAGTCACCAGCCATAATACAGTGTACGGTGAACAACAACAGCCAACTGATTATCAGCACATGTTACAACAGATAAATGACTCAGAGACACTCCCCCCCACCCTTGGGTTAAACTGTCCAATGACAGGTCAGGTGTATTCAAAATTCTCATCAGTAAAAAGTCTAATCAGCAGGGGGGCTGCTGGTGGACATGTCCTCCACATGGACATCCATCCCATAACATCCATTACTTCCAAGGCAGACAGACACAACCAATGGAATACAACCACATCCCAAACGATCACAGCAAAGAGTACACAACAAAATGAGACAATATAATATATATATATATACACACACATACATACATACATACATACACACACACACACACACGTATATGTATATATATATATATATATACACACACATACACACACAACATTCCAATGTGGATTAGTACAGATCAGACTGGATTTCTCGGTCACCCTGTGCCAAGAATGGACACATGGCGATTTACACATAGGAGGGCCTGGGGAAGCTGAATGAGTGAGTGAATAACTTGTATAGCGCTACAAATGCGAACTGAATCGCCTCAAGTTTCCAGAGCTCTCCAAAGTAAGCCGAGTTGCACAAACCCCCCCCACACAAAGTTTCCAGAGCTCTCCAAGGTAAGCCGAGTTGCACAAACCCCCCCCCCTGCCCAAAGTGACTCCTGTCACAGGCCCTAATGAAAGGAGTATTATTTTGACCCCTGAAATGCATTGGAAATATTTTCAATTGTCCCCAACTTGAATAAAGTTATATAGGTAGCCGGATTGAAAAAAGACAAGTCCATCTAGTTCCACCAAAAAAAGTTGTATCTGGACCTTTCGGCAGTGATGTGATGCTTCAAGTCACATTTTTCCTAAATGACACTGAAAAGCCAAGGAGACTGTGGAGATCCTTTGGGGTGTAGAAAACAACTGCCCAGGATCCAGCTCAGCTACATGATCATCATTAAGATAGTATAGGATTACCAATAGGATGACCTCACCGGTCCGTAATGGACTGTCTTGGCTGGAATAACTAGTTTTTTCTATTCCAGGACTACTTCTTCGGGAAGGCCTCACCAAGGATGGCCCTAAGTTTGGAAATGTAAACAATGACTGAAAGTGACCTTGCTTGTTCTTTAGTCTTCTGCAGAGCCAGATTCCCAGTCATCCAAAGCCGACAGCGGGGCCAAGACCAGCCCAGTCACAGAGGGCAAATCTCAGCAGGGAAAAAAGGCAGACGAGGGCAAAAACTCCAAACCCAAAATCATGATGTTCTTCAAACAGCTGGTAAGACACAATGTCACCTCCTTATCTTTCTGGTCCAATATCTCTATGCACATTTTTTTTGGATAGAGTAGGGGACAGGTTGGAACCTCTGGCAGATCTTATTGTTTGTCCATTGAGTAGATCACTGGGTAACCATCTATAATCAGACATCAGTATACACCTTACAAAGGTTCTAACCCTTCCAGAATCCTAACTAGTCTTGATATCCTATCAGCTTGTTAGCAGATAAGAACAGCAGCATAACCGATTGGTCGTACATGAACTGTACCAGGCTGATGCCAAGTCAAAATCAGGTACTTACGCTGGTTGTATTTCAATGAGTAGAGCTCACTGATTGGTCAATTTAACAAGAACCGACGTTTCTTTCTAGAAAACCATTAAGACCATAATGTTTAGTAACCTGCATTTTACCTTTTTTTCTCTAACCTTCTTTTACTCCAGTAAAATTAACAGCTGAAACACTTGTCTTATTGTAGTCAGTGATGGGTGACCCCAATAATGGCACGTCAGAGGAGGTTGACGGCAAACTCTCACCTGTAAGTGGACAGAGACTGTGGTGTGCTTCAGTTTGGTGGTGGGAACCTCACTCTTTTCTACAATAAGAATAAAACTTTACTATAATGTTTGAATGTAAATTCATAACCAGCACAGGAAGGACCAGGCCAACTAATCCGTTTTAGGACAGACTTAACCATAGCCAGGCACAGTAAGCCAAGCCCCAGCTCCTTCAATACATTAGGCTCGGTAAGCCAACAACCAGCTCCTTTATTGCTTCAAGCTAATACAACACCCAACTCCTTCACCACTTCAAGCTAAATAAGCCAAAACCAGACCCCTTCAGTGCTTTAAGCTAGGTAAGCCAACACTTGGCTCCTTCACAACTTAAAGCTAGGTCAGCCATCTTCGGATCGCTTACTGCCTTAGGCTAGGTAAGCCAACACCCGTCTCCTTCACCACTTCAGTATTGGTAAGTTAAGATCTTGCTCCTTCACCATTAGAAACTAGGTAAGCCAATCCCAGACTCCTTCACTGCTTTAAGCTTGGCAAGCCAATACCGGGTTCCTTCACCGCTTGAGGTTAGGTAAGCCAACAAACAACTTCTTCACCGCTTGAAGCCAAGTAAGCCAACACCCAACTCTTTTACTGCTTCAAGCTAGTTAAGCCAACACCCAACTCAGTTATTGCTTTAAGCTAGGTAAGCCAACAACCAGCTCCTTCCTTGCTTGAAGCTAGGTAAGCCAACACCTGGCTCCTTTATTGCTTCAAGTTAGGTAAGCCAACACCTTCACCATTTTAAGCTAGGTAAACCAACGCACAACAACTTTATTGCTTCAAGCTAGGTGAGCCAACATCCAACCCCTTCATGGCTTGAAGCTAGGTAAGCTAATACCCGGCTCCTTTACCATTTCCAGTTAGGTAAGCCATCCTCAGATCGTTTTTTTTCTGTCTTAGGCTAGCTAAACCAACGCCCATCTTCTTCACCACTTCAGGCTAGGCAAGTCAACATTTGCTCCATCAAGTCAACATTTGCTCCATCATTTCAAGCTAGGTAAGGCAGTGCCAGACACTTTCACTGCTTTGAGCTAGGAAAGCTAACACCTGGTTCTTCACCACTTCAAGCAAGCTAAGCCAGCATCAGACTCCTTCACCCTATTAAGCAAGATAAGCCAACACTAGCTCCCTCACCATTTCAAGCTAGGTAAGCCAGTCCCAGACTCTTTCACTGCTTTAGGCTAGGTAAGCCAATACCGGGTTCCTTCACCGCTTGAGGTTAGGTAAGCCGACAAACAACTCCTTCACCGATTGAAGCCAAGTAGGCCAACACCCAACTCCTTCAGTGCTTCAAGCTAGTTAAGCCAACTCTCGACTCCTTTATTGCTTCAAGCTAGGTAAGCCAACATCCAACTCCTTCACCGCTTGAAGCTAGGTAAGCCAACACCTGGCTCCTTCACCATTTTAAGCTAGGTAAGCCAACATCCAACTCCTTTATTGCTTTAAGCTAGATAAGCCAACACCCAACTCCTTCACCGCTTGAAGCTAGGAAAGCAAACTTCTGACTCCTTTAATGCTTTAAGCTAAGCAAGCCAACTCCCGACTCCTTTATTGCTTAAAGCTAGGTAAGTCAACACCCAACCCCTTCACATCTTGAAGGTAGGTAAGCCAACATTCAATACCTTCATGGCTTGAAGCTAGGTAAGCTAACACCCGACTCCTTTACCACTTCCAGCTAGGTAAGCCACCCTCAGATCATTTTCTGCCTTAGCCTAGCTAAGCCAACGCCCATCGTCTTCACCACTTCAGGCTAGGCAAGTCAACATTTTGCTCTATCATTTCAAGCTAGGTAAGGCAGTGCCAGGCTCTTTCACTACTTTAAGCTAGGAAAGCTAACACCTGACTTCTTCACCACTTCAATGCGAGTGGGGAAGCAGATTTTTACGGCTGTCTGTGTCTCTGCTGGGGAGATTTAACCTCCCGGGGTCCTGGTAACCCTCCCCAAATTGATGGGAGATCTAAAATGTTAGAAATGTCACAGAAACAAAGAGCAAATGTTCCATTGGGGACACTTCTTTTTGTATCTCAGGAACATGAAGGGAAATCTCCCCAATGATACATTTAACCTTTTTTTCTACCTTAGGTAGACCTACCTTTAGGTATACTTTAAGAATCTCTATTGAGTCTGGACACACAATGAAGAGATCCGATTGTCACCTTTGAAAAAAAAGAGACCTCCATAATCCGGAGCACCTTTTGGCACCCTGAGGAAACTTTTCGTGCTTTTAGTCGAGGAACAAATGAAGTAATTGCCCCAAGGAGTGGGAAAAAACCCAGCGCCCATACCATAGCAAGCACTTCACTTGAAGCCACGCCCTCGAAACTGATGTAGAACTATGATGTATTCAGAATGAAAAAAGCAAAAGTATAATTGGAATATAAGAAGTGATAAAGAGAGATCATACTCGCAGAGCCCATAAAAACTCAAACAAAAGGTGGAAAATTGGCTCCAGAAACCTTATTCTGAAAGTCCCGACACATGAGCATGTAATAAGAACTGTGGGCCGTACCGGGTCATCCAGTGCCCAGGGCAAGGATCAAGAACTGTGCCCTCTCCCCCACTTTAAATATGTGCTGTAGAATGGTCGTGCCACCCTGCATTCATTCTTTGCCCCCTTGCTTCACTGTGCCCAGGGCAGCATCCCCTCCTGCCCATACCTTGTTCCAACCCTGACTGTGATGGACCCTGAACTTGTTGTTTTTCTTTAAAGGGGTTGTAAACAGTGGCATCACTAGGGTTGGTGTCACCCGGTGTGGAAAAAAATGGTGTCACCCCCCCCACCAACTATAGTCCACCTTCAGTACAGACCCCCCCACTCCACTAACTGCAGACCCCCCTCCAGCAGTACAGACCCCCCTCCCGCAGTACAGACCCCCCTCCACTAACTACAGACCCCCCTCCCGCAGTACAGACCCCCCTCCACTAACTACAGACCCCCCCTCCCGCAGGATAGACCCCCCCTCCTGCAGGGCAGACCCCCCCTCCCGCAGGACAAACCCCCTCAACTACAGACCTCCCTCCCTCAGTACAGACACCCCCCTAGTGCAGCCCCCCCAGCATTACATACCCCCTCAATACAGACACCCCCTTAGTGGAGACCCCCCTTACATACCTCAGAACAGCGCTGTTAGATACACACAGTGTCCCGCTAGCGCAGGCTCCTCCTCCTCTGTGGATGTAAACAGAAAGGAGGAGGTGGCTTCAGTCCACACCGGCGGGAGGCACAGCTAATCGGGGCAGCGGGCCGTGTTAGAGGCACTGCTACCCACGGGTGTCACCCCACTGGCGGGTGTCACCTGGGTGCGGCCCACACCCCCCACACCCGCCTAGCAACGCTTTTGGTTGTAAAGCTTTGTGTTTTTTCACCTTAGGGCCCCCCGAGCCCCGAATCTCCGCGGGCACAATCCCGCATTGCTTTCCCCCAGCTCTTGTGGTCTCTTTGTTGGATGATTGATAGCAGCACAGCCATTGGCTCCTGCTAATGTCAATCAAAACAAAGACGTGTCGGGGGCGGAGTAATACACTCGGCAGCTATGGCCGCCGAGTGTATCACACGGGAGCATGCACGCAAGCTGACTCTCTTGGGAGAGCACTTCCCAGAGGGGGGTTAGCTCTTGCGGAGAGGAGCAAAGACAGCCCCTGAGGGACCCCAGAAGAGGAGGATCGGGGCCAATCTGTTCAAAACTAACTGCACAGTGGAGGCAAGTATGGTATGTTTGTTATTTTAAAACTGTAAAATAAATAAACCTTTAAAGATCAACCCTATTCATCCTGGTGATCGATGTCACCAGGACACAGCGTGAGGGAAAATCCCAAAGCTTAAAAATGTTGCCAAAGAGTGAATCATCCAATAGGGACACCAGTCCGGGTGACAAAAAAAGCATACAAAATGTAAGTCTCGGCCGTGACCGGAAGTGATGACACCAGCTCCCCCCTTGACGCGTTGCATCACTGAACACGTGACTTCATCAAAGGGTATCAAGAAGGTATCATAAAGTCCTGGTGACAACTAAGATTGCAATTCTCTTAAATTCGGGAAGAATTTTTTTTTATCATTTCCTGTTGCATCTCCAGGACAGGAAGTGGAGACCACCCCCCCCCCTCCAGTAGGAAATAATTCCGGACGGCTCCACTTCCAAAAATCCTTAATTGAAGCTTCATATGACAAGTGGTTGACAGATGGAGCAGGGGACAAAAAGGTAGATGCGCATCGCACCATGTAATGACTAAGTGCTATCATTTGCGCGGAACGCGACTACCTTTTTGTCCCCTGCTCCACCTGTAAACCACTTGTCATACAAAGCTTCAAAAAGGTTGACGCGTATCACGCAATGTAATTACTAAGTGCCATCATTTGCATGACACGCCTCTACCTTTTTGTCCCCTGCTCCATCTGTCAACCACTTGTCATACAAAGCTTCAAACAAGTAGACCCGTATCGCGCAATGTAATGACTAAGTGCTATCATTTGCGCAATACTCATCTACCTTTTTGTCCCCTGCTCCATCTGTCAACCACTTGTCATATGAAGCTTCAATAAAAGGATTTTTGGAAGTGTCACCGTTCGGAATCATTTCCTTTGGTTACACAGCATGCAAGCTGGGCTAGCACCTGACTAGTGTGTGTGGGGATTAACCAGAGACTCACTCAACTGGAGCGGCTTTTCTTGTACCCCCACCAGGACTCAGACAGTGAAGGTTCACCTAATATGGTGTTTAACCTACTCTATATAAAACTAAGACTAAACATTGTGGCTACGCATACGCTTTAATGACATCATATCCCTGAAGCACCATATTCCCAGCTTACATTTCTGCCGGGTCTTTGCAGACTCTGGACATCAGCGACGGCGTGGAGGTGGGGAAGTCAGAGAAGACCGTGGTCACAGCCGTGGTGGAACCTCCCCCTGCACCACCGCTGCAGAAGTCCAAGGAAAACTCAAAAGAGAAGAAGGCCTCGTCAGAGAAGCTGACCAAGCAAGAGAGCAGAGAGAGCCCCGAGGCCGCAGCCTCATCGCAGGCCCAAGTGATAGAGGCCGCGCCGGTGCTGAACGGAGCCGAATCTTCCAAAGAGGGCCAGATGAAGAGAGTAGAGAAGAGGCAATCTCTGGGTAGTTTCTTCAAAGCTATTGTAAGTACCATTCGGGGGGGTCAACTCTAGTAGAAATGTGCCTCACTGGGCGGGGGGGGGGGGCAAGATGGTGCTTCATATATTGTCTGAAGGTGAATGGCACGTTGGTATTTTCATCCATTTTTTTGGGGATAAAAAGAGATGAATTACGAAGGGAGGCTTTAGAATTATCAGGCTTCATTGTTCTCCATGCCCCTGTTTGGGGGATTTGTCCTTACTTTCTGTTTAGGCGAGGAAGAGAGGAAATCCTTCCAACAAAGACACAGACAGCAATAAAAACACATTGTCTAGAAAAGGTAGGCGCGTATTGTGCATTGTAATGATCAAGTGCTAACATTTGCGCGATACTCGGCTACCTTTTTGTCCCCTGCTCCATCTGTCAACCACTTGTCATATAAAGCTTCAATAAAAGGATTTTTGGAAGTGCAGCCGCCCGGAACCATTTCCTTGTTTAGGCGAGGAAGTGAGAGGAAATTCTTCCAACAAAGATACAGACAGCAATAAAAACACATCGTCTAGAAAACGAGTATCAAACTTAATTTGATCCCCAAAAAAGTTTGCTGTGGCTAAGACCTACGCGTTTCGACCCTCCTTTTCTTCTGACATGGTATAGTATTACCCTCAAAGTAATTGTAAGCAGATGTCCAGAGCATCCCTACCCCCCCCCCCCCCCATTTATATCAGATGTTAAGAGTCCCCCACCCTCCCTTACATCACAGTGCACCCCCCATACCCTGTGCTTCTGGGGGCGGAGCTAGGAGGCAGAAAGCGCAGGGTCTGGAGGACTGCTTTAGTCTGCCGAAGACAGCTATATTCTTTCTATTTGAAATTCGAATTTTGAGAGATGGCTATATTCTTTTTATTTGATTGAATTCTATTCTATTATTTTCTAATCCTTTATTTTCTGTTCTATTATTTTCCGTCCGATTTTTCTAGTTTCTATTCTTTTCGAAATTCGAATTTTGGAAGACGGCTATATTGTTTCTATTTTATTCTATTCAAAATTCTAATTTCGGGCGACAGCTATGTTCTTTAATTTTTTATATTCAAAATTCAAATTTTTAAATATTTTTATTATATTCTTTTCTATTCTATTATTTTAACTTTACATTCTTCTAGTTTCTATTCTTTTTGAAATTCGAATTTTGGAAGATGGCTATATTCTTTTTATTTTACCGTTTTCTATTTTATTATTTTCTAATCCTTTATTTTCAGTTCTATTTTCCATCAGATTTTTCTACTTTCTATTCTTTAAGAAACTACAATTTTTGGAAGACAGCTATATTGTTTCTATGTTCTTTAATTTTTTTATATTCAAAATTCAAATTTTTTAAAGACGGCTATATTATTTTTATTATATTCTTTTCTAATCTATAATTTTTTTAATCCTTTATTTTCTGTTCTATTATGTTCCATTCTATGCTTTTATTTTCTATTCTTTTTAAAATTTGAATTTTGGAAGATGGCTGTATTCTTTCCATTTTATTCTATTCGAAATTTGAATTTTTGAAAGACGGCTATATTCTTTTAAAGTGTAAGTAAACCCTCCTATCATTTTCAGCCAAAGAAGCTGCCATCTTTGCCTCTGCTTAATCTACAACTGCCATGGTGCTGCACATGTGATCAGTTATGACACCAGCCATTGGATGGTTTGACAGTTTGGTTGAGAGCACAACCAATGGGAGGGTTACATTTCCGGCACATGGAGGGGTTTACTTCCGCTTTAATTATATTCTTTTCCAATCTATTACATTTTTAATCCTTTATTTTCTGTACTATTATTTTCCATTCTATGCTTTTATTTCCTGTTTTTTGAAATTCGAATTTTGGAAGATGGCTGTATTCTTTCCATTTTATTCGATTTGAAATTTGAGTTTTTGAAAGATGGCTGTATTCTTTTAATTATATTCTTTTCTAATCTATTATTTTTTTAATCCTTTCTTTTATATTATTTTACATTCTATGCTTTTATTCTTATATTCTTTTTGAAATTCGAATTTCGTAAGGCAGCTATATTCTAATACTTTGAAGGCAATCAGCAATAGTCAGCAACATTTTTACATTTCATTTTGAAATTTAAATAATTTTTTATTTCAGATTTGTTTAAATTTGTTGCTACAGTTGAACCTTGATATGCGAGTACTTTGGATTACGAGCGTTTTCCCGGAACGGATTATGCTCGTAATCCAAAGTACTCGCATATCAAAGCGAGTTTTCCCATCGAAGTCAATGGAAACCGAAAATAATTTGTTCCGCATGGACTTGAATGGGATGCAATACCGAATGCGGCCAGAGATATGGGGGGGTGCCAGAGAGCACCGAAAACGGACGGAAAAAGCCCAAGGACACTTCGGCTCGTTTCCTGTATACATATAATTTTTGTATTTGAATAGTTATTTCGAATTTGTTCAACCACTTGCCCACCGAGCCTGTTTTTCAGATTCGGTGTTTACGAGACTAAAACAGTTTTTTTTGCTAGAAAATTACTTAAACCCCCCAAACATTATATATATTTTTTTCTAACACCCTAGAGAATAAAAATGGCAGTAATTGCAATACTTTTTGTCACACCGTATTTGCGCAGCGGTCTTACAAGCACACTTTTTTTGGAAAAAATACACTTTTTTGAATAAAAAAATAAGACCATAAATTTGGCCCAATTTTTTTATATATTGTGAAAGATAATGTTACGCCGAGTAAAATGATACCCAACATGTCACGCTTAAAAATTGCGCCCGCTCGTGGCATCAAACTTTTACCCTTAAAAATCTCGATAGGCGACGTTAAAAAAGTCTACAGGTTGCATTTTTTGAGATACAGAGGAGGGCTAGAATTATTACTCTCGCTCTAACAATCGCGGCGATACCTCACTTATGTGGTTTAAACACCGTTTTCATATGCGGGCCCTACTCGCATATGCGTTCGCTTCTGTGCGCGAGCTCGTTGGGATGGGGCGTTTTAAATTATTTTTTTTTGTTTTCTTATTTTAAATTAGTTTATAATTTTATACACCGAAATAAATAAAAAAATTATCACTTTTATTCCTATTACAAGGAATGTAAACATCCCTTGTAATAGAAAAAAGCATGACAGGTCCTCTTATATATGAGATCTGGGGTCAAAAAGACCTCACATCTCATTTAGGCTTAAATGCAAAAAAATAAAAAAATAAAAGTCATTTTTCAAATGTTTCTTTAAGACGCTGGGCGGGACTGACGTTTTGACGTCACTTCCACCCAGCAGAGCTATGGGGGAAGGGTGGGGGCGATTTTTCCCTCACTCGTATCCCAGCAGAGGAGCCGAACAGACCCGATCGCCTCCGCCACTACCGACGGCTCCGGTAAGCGGCGGAGGCCCTCTCCCGCCACCGATAACGGCGATCTCGCGGCGAATCCGCCGCGGAGACTGCCTTTATCGTGTACAGGACCGCCCACAGAAGAGATGGATATCTCGGTTGTGGCAGCAGCTGCTGTCGTTACCGAGATATCCATCTTTAAAAACATGATGTCCTTTTACTATGAGGCCGTGGGCAAGTGGTTAAATTTGTTGCTACAGTTGAACCTTGGATTACGAGCATAATCCGCTCCAGGAGAATGTTCGTAATCCAAAGTACTCGCATATCAAAGCGAGTTTTCCCGTTGAAGTCAATGGAAACCGAAAATAAATTTGTTCCGCATTGACTTCAATGGGATGCAATACCGAATGCGGCCAGAGGTGGGGGGGGGGGGCGCCATAGAGCGCCGATAACACTTTGGGTTATTTCCAGACCAAATGAGGTACTACAGGCCAATGTTTAGCTTTTTTCCGGCTTCTGCCCCCCCGTACCTCAGGCCAAATGAGGTACTGCAGGCCTATTTTCGGCTTCTGCGCCCCTGTACCTCAGGCCAAATGAGGTACTGCAGGCCTATTTTCGGCTTCTGCGCCCCTGTACCTCAGGCCAAATGAGGTACTGCAGGCCTATTTTCGGCTTCTGCGCCCCTGTACCTCAGGCCAAATGAGGTACTGTAGGCCTATTTAGCTTGAATTCTGCTCGTCTGCTCACAAATCAAAACGCTCTCAAACCAAGTTACTCTTAAACCGAGGTTCCACTGTATCGTAATTCAGATACATCGGAATAGGTGAATAGCGAAAAATGTCACCCAAATTCCAATTGTGAAAAAACGATCTGCAAATGTCTAGAGCAGGGTTCTCAACCTGGTGTCCCACCAGCTGTTGCAGAACTACAAGTCCCATCATGCCTCTGCCTGTGGGAGTCATGCTTATAACCGCCAGGCTTGCAATGCCTCATGGGACTTGTAGTTGTAGGGCCGCCAGTTGGGGACCTCCTGGTCTAGATAGAAAGCATACAGCTCAGTAGAGGAGAGACTTAATCCTATGCCATTTAGGTGACCTTACCTTCATATATATACGTCCCCCTATCCTGCACCTGATCCTCACCCCTTCTTCATTTGTTCCCAGGGCCCCAAGCGGCTATGCGATGCGGAGGTCCAGACAGATCCGGTCTCCATCCTGCCGGCAGAGAAGGCCAAGTAAAGGCCGCACGACACCAAGACGACACGATCTCTTGTGGGGGCGTATTCCGCTATTGTATATTTCAGGTGTAATTTGTACAGAGTTAGTTACATACAATACAGACACATTTTTTTCCCAGCACCGGCCTGATCACAATAATATGAGAAAATTAACTTTAAAGTAGCGTGAGATATTACTATAGGCAGAAGCGAATGTAAGCCGGTCAACGGAGCACCATTACCATTGACATACTATGAGACACTTCTATATGTAATAGAAAGAAATCAAAGAGACCCCGTCACACTTTTTAGGCGCAGTCAGTAAACAATGTTACAGAGCATCATGGGACAACATAGAAATCACTTTCGCTTTTTTAAATGTCTGTGCAGATCTGGCGGCATATTAAAAATCTCCAGCTCTACGGTACGCAGCTGCATGGGGTCTGCACACCGTTCTGTTCTCGGACTCTACGGGAAATTTTTCAAATAAAAAAAGGTACAAAAATGCCTTTCAGATGAGTGTGCGTGGAGCGGCCGCCGATGGGTAAAAATGACATATTGACCAGAATTGCAAAAGGGAATGTAGAAATAATAACCGATGGTGGAAAAATACAAGGGGTCTTTTAAAAAATGGCTCTTGAAGGCCGCCAATGTCTAGGACTTCGGTACAAATATCATAAGTCATATATATGATCCGGCCATGGCAGTGCAAAGTGCAGCTTGTTATACCGTTCAAGTCCACACGGTGAAATACTTGGACTTTTTCTAATCTTCAGCTGTTGTGGAACTAATACAGTGATCAGTGCTAAAAAATATGCACTGTCAATGTACTAATGACACTGTCTGCCCTCCAGCTGTTGTGGAACTAATACAGTGATCAGTGCAAATAAAAAAAATGCACTGTCACTGTACTAATGACACTGGCTGGGAAGAAACTGGCTTTGTCATTGCTTTGTAACTGTCAGCCTTTGCAATGCCTCATGGGAATTGTAGTTCTGCAACAGCTGGAGGGCCACCCCAGTTTGAGACCCCTGAGCGTAAATGCTAGTCTGAAATAAAAGGACGTTGCGTTCATTAAAAACACACATAATTGTAATAAAAACATCTTCTGAAGCTTCCCTCCAGCCACTTTGCATATTGTTTTATATATACTGTGATTCTGTACTTGCCAAATATGCTGCACAAATCTGCACCACAGAGTCTGGCTGCAGCCATTTTAACCGTGGGCAGCTGAAGCTGCTGCCCACACCAAGTCTGGCTGCAGCCATTTTAACCGTGGGCAGCTGAAGCTGCTGCCCACACCGAGTCTGGCTGCAGCCATTTTAACCGTAGGCAGCTGAAGCTGCTGCCCACACCGAGTCTGGCTGCAGCCATTTTAACCGTAGGCAGCTGAAGCTGCTGCCCACACCGAGTCTGGCTGCAGCCATGTTAACTGTGGGCAGCTGAAGCTGCTGCCCACACCGTGTCTGGCTGCAGCCATGTTAACTGTGGGCAGCTGAAGCTGCTGCCCACACCGAGTCTGGCTGCAGCTATTTTAACCGTGGGCAGCTGAAGCTGCTGCCTGTTCACTTCCTGGTTGCAATAACTTCACCTCTACGCGTTTCTCCAAACTATGGCTTCTTCAGGAGGGTTTTACAATTACTGCATACAAAAAAAATCACTGTGATATAGTACAAAACAAAGGCAGGCGTCCCAATACTTTTGGTAATATAGTGTACAGCAAGTAGGGAAAGGGGCAGGGCCATGGCTGACTTTTAGGAAAAGTCGATACTTGCATACAAATTCAACTGCCTCCATCTCTGATTATACCAATATTTGACTTTCACTAACCTTCACCCCATAAAAGTTGGAGTTGGAATTGCCCCCCCCCCCTTTGAAGGTTTGAATTGCCCGTGCTTGGGACAGGTCCACTTACAGTACAATGCAGCAAGCTGGGAGATCCCAAACCTATAATTTCAAGACAAAAGGGTAAAAAAAAAGGGTAAAAAAAATAAATCTAGGAAGGCTCAGCATGTTAGGAATGACCCAGAATGTTAGAGGGTTACACGATGCTATATTAGCAGAAGCTTACATACAATATACAAATGATTGAATGATCGCCACTGAAAATTGCAGCATGTGGCCAGCAGAGGGCGACATAACCCATGGGTATAAATCATTGTACAATAAAAAAAAAAAAAAAAAAAAAAAAAAAAAAAAAAAAAAAAAAGGGAAAATCTTTTGTTTTTTTCCACGTTTTAAATGTAAACTGCGATTTGATGACTTAACACTAAAACCCGTATACATTATAATTTCATAATCAACCGGCTTCTGACGCCATTATATATATTACGTTTGTTCTAACAGTGTTTTATCTTCATGTACCAGAAACGATATCTGAACTTTCCAGCAACGTGAAATAAAAAGTTTCATTTGGTGTAAAGAGATTAAATAAAGTTTGTTGTATTCCAACGTGTTGTCACCGCTTCCCTTCATCATTGTTGAGTTACAGCAGGGGGTGTCAAACTCCATTATATCATGGGCCGCATGGGCATTATGGTTGTCCCTTTGAAGGGCCAGTTGAGCACCACACACCACCTTACACCAGATGTTAAGAGCCCCGGCAGAAGTCAAGAGTTCACTCCGCCCATACCTTGTGCTGCTGCTGGGAAGAAAAAAAGTGGAGGGTCTGGAGGAGGACCAAAAGGGGGGGGGGTTGGAGCCAGCTGAATGGAGAGGACAGAGATAAGGGAGTGCTGCGGCTAGATCTGTAGGAGTTCTGGCCTCCTCTCTGCTGCCAACTGCTGAGATGGGGGGGGGGGGGGGCAGACATGAGCCTCTCTGCAGCTGCACAGAGAAGGGTAGGATCTGGCAGAGGAGATCTGTTCTCCTCTCTGCTGCCGACTGGTGAGACTAGACGGGGGCAGGAAGGAGGTTGTCATAGCTGCAAGAGAGGTGCGAGGGCCAGATAAAATGGCCTGGAGGGTGTTTGACACCTGTGAGTTACAGGAATGAGTTTTTGTCAGACCAACCAACTTTTCCGTGGATTTCTAACCGATAACTTGGTATGCATACACATGGCAGGACTTTTTCAGCCAACAAACACGAAACGTAGTGACGCACTATGTGGTATTTCTGCTCTTTTGTGCCGCCCTCTGGGCAACTTCTGCTACTGCTGGTTGATCTTCAGCATTGGTTCCGAGCATACATGTTTGTACCATTGACTTGTGCACACACACACACGATTGGATTTAGCACTATCAGACTTTTGTTGCCCGAAAGTTTGTTTGCATAGAGAATGGCTGTCCACCCCTCTGCCATGGCTGCCCACCCCTCTGCCCAATCACTGCACAATAGTTCTGTTAAACACTATAAATCAAGCACCCCAATAAAAATTCATAGAGATATTAGTGAGCCACGAGAAAGTTACATGCCGAAATAGGAACCCACAATGACAGACAACATGGGAGGTTTGCTATCAAATAGTCAGGTCAGGTGTATGGACCTGAAGATATATATTTTTTTTTTTTCCCCGAAGATGTATTTTTAACCAACTGCATTCCCATTCTCATTACGTTGCCTCAGTCTTACAGGGGGCATGCAACCTCTGACACGGCACGATCCAAACCTTGATAAAGAACCAATGACAACTCTTTACCCATGTGATCAGCTGTGTCCAATCACATGTGAACAAGGAAGTGCCATCAATCGGCTCTCCTCACCTCAAAACTGATAGGTGAGGAGAGCTAATCGGCAACATTCCCTCACAGGGGAGACCCGTACAGATAATCAGGGCACCGATCAGTGATGCCAATCTCTGCCGTTCTGTGAATTTCTCCAACCCATTAGAAACTCCAACCACGTCACTTCCGTTTTTTTTAAACCCTTAGTAATTGGAGATTGTTGGTGTTTTCCAACAAACAATTTGTCAATCGAAATAGAAACGGGTACAGGAACATTGAGATGTTTTGACAGCACAGCGACCAACGAGGACAAAGTTTGCACCGCCTCGGAGTCGGCCATTTTCTTGGCTAGTATCAGAGCCAGTATATCCACTCATCCTGCAACGGACTCGATTTCGGTTGCTGGTGTTGTACCGAAACAGTTCATCAAAATCTCCAATTACTAAGGGTTTAAAAAAAAAAAAGTTTGAGTTGATGACAGCTTGGAGGATTTCACAGAACATATCATCAGTTCCACCAATCATTGCCCACAAGTACCACTTATCAGTGCTCACCAGTACTGCATATCAGTGGCCGTCAGTACCATTTCATCAGTGAAAGACAAAAAAAAAAAAAATATAATTGACATGAAAAAGTTTACTCACCGTAAACTCCTCTTCTCTAAAGTCCATAGACAGACACAGCTTCCTTATATTCTTAACTATAGGGTTATGTTCCATCTATCAGGAGAGGACTAGGCAGACATGTTAACAGTTAAAACATGTAATCAAAGCTGAAACAGCCCTGCCCAGGGGGCGGTCCCTCTGGTCATAAGCCCACTCACTGCACTGAGCAGCTCAGCTCGTCAAAAAGCAGTACAAACTTGAGGGGTGGGTGCTGTGTCCGTCCATGAACTTCAGAGAAAACGATTTTACGGTGAGTACAAAAAAACTATTCTTTTGTGCATGGACGGACACAGCTTCCTTATACTCTTGACCAGGGATCCTCAAACTACGGCCCTCCAGCTGTTGCGGAACTACAAGTCCCATGAGGCATTGTAAAACTGACATTCACAGACATGACTAGGGCATAATGGGAATTGTAGTTCCTGAACAGCTGGAGGGCCGTAGTTTGAGGACCCATGCTCTTGACTGTAGGGACGTCCCCAAGCAGTGTCAAAAACCAAGGAACAGGAAACAAATCAAAAAACTTCACCCCAACATACCAGCGCTCCTCAACGGAGGGGATGCAACCTCAAACTGCCGCCTGCAAAACACACGGCAGAAGCAAGCATCCGAAGATGCACTTACATCAACCTTGTAACTAATGCCTCGTTTCCACTGCACGGATCGGGTCAGTAATTTTGGAGCGGTTTGGATGGGGCCGGTCTAATCGCGTGAGCGTTTCCACTGCAAATCAGACCGTGAGGGACCATTTAGGGTTTAGAAAAAATTCCTAGCGCATCCACCAATCAGTGAGATGCATTTGTAGGTCCGCCCTAACCGAACCGTTCCACTCTCTCTGGTCCCTCATCTGAAGCAGGACCCTTGCTGGTGCGGTACGATTCGGTTTTACGGTACGCTTTCATAATGGAAACACCCAAAATAGCGTACTGTACCGTACCGATCCGCTCAGTGGAAACGAGGCATTAGTGAAAGTGAACAGATAACCAGGTCGCCGCCTTGAACACCTGTGAGACTGACGGTTGATGTCGGAAAGTCCAGAAAGCAGAAATTGCCCTGGTCGAATGTGTCGTGAAGGAAAAGGAGGCGCCCTCCTTTCAGGGCACAAGCCTTAATCATGATCGGTCTGACTGAGAAATGGTGGCCGACGAGAACGCCTGGGTTTTCTTTGGACCAGACACCGATATAGCCAGTCTGACCTCCGATAACAGAGCCGTAGCAGACAGATACACCCACAAAGCACATATCACATCTAAGGCATGCAACAGCTTCCTTGGGATGCAACAGCCGAGGACACAAAGATGGAAGAACGACATCCTCAGAAGAAAGCCTGAAACCACCTTTGGAAGAAATGTAGGCTGTGGGAGTAGCACCGCTTTATCCCTATGGAGGATCAAGTAGGGGAACTTAGAAGACAAGGCCGCCAACTCAGACATCTGACAGATGCAATGGCCACTAGAAAGGCAACTTTCTGGGAGTGTATCAAGAGAGAAATCTGTTCTCAAAGGGAGGTTTCTGAAGCACAGAGAGCACCAGATTCAAATCCCACGGAGGTAGTGGTTGAACCGGAGGAGCCACACGGCAAACCACTTGAACAAACGTACTCAGTGAGTGGGACACCAAGGGTCGTTGAAAGAAAACCACCAAGGCTCAAATCTGCCCCTTAATGGTGCCCAGGTTTCTGATCCACTCCACGCTGTAGAAAGCAGGATCCTATAAACTGAATATGTACGTGGATCCCACCTCATTCTTCACGCAGAGGTAGACCTTCCATGTGCATTGATAGAGAAGATGACTTCCGTGCCCTCAGCATGGTGGAAATTACTGAGTCCGACAGGCCTCAGTCCTTCAGCACTTGGCTTTCAACAGCCATACTGTTCAAGTCAGCGACTGTAAAGCTAGCGACTGTGGAAGGATGAAGAATACGACCTTGTGACAGAAGGTCCTCTCGCAACGGCAGTCGCCAGGGAGCATCTGCCACCAGTTTTGCCAGGTCGGCATACCAGGCCAATCTGGGGCTATTAGGATCATCGGTATTCCCTCAGACTCCACTCTGTGGAGCAGACGAGGAAAGGCATATATCAGCCGATACTGTGCCCATGGAGCCACCAACGCATCTGTTGTGTCCGCCCAAGGATATTTTGACCTGGCCACGAACCTCAACACCTTTCAATTGAGTCAAGAAGCCAGGAGATCCATGTCTGGCTTGCCCCATCTTAGGCAAAGGAGGTGAAATACATCTGGGTGTAGCGACCATTCCCCTTGGTCCAGCATCTGGTGACCAAGGTAGTCCGTTTGCCAGTTGTCCACGTCTGGAATGTATATGGCCGATAGAGCTGGTATGATCCTCTCTGCCCACCCCGCAAGATGTGAGCGACCTAAATAAACATTCTCCAGGACCGTGAGCCCAAAGGGAGCCAGGCCCTTCTCTACTAGGCAGAGAAAAAAAGGAGATGGAGAGTTAGGACCAGAGGGACCGCCCCCTGGGCAGGGCTGTTTCAGCTTTGGTAAAGATCACATGTTTTCTGCCTAGTCCTCTCCTGATAGAAGGAACATAACCCTACAGTCAAAAGTATAAGGAAGTCGTGTCCGTCCATTGAATAAAGAAATAGGATTTTCTTCGTCATACTTACCTGTAAAATGCTTTTGAGTACATCATGGGACGCAGTCAGGCCAATTTCATTACCTGCTGTTAAACTCATCAGGTGAATGGACACGGGTAGACCAAGGTCTTTAAACAGGAAGTGATCCCTATACAACTCCTCCCATACAGGAAATCCTTTTTGTTGCAAGCACTGAATCCTCATGATGTGCAATATTTTCTTTCATACATCGTGGAACGGAGTTAGGCTAATATTCATTACCTGCTGGGATGTCCCAGAGCAATAGCTTTTAGGAGCCCCCCCCCATATCCTTCGGCTGTTCAAACATCACTGGCAGAATGGAGCTCTCACCCTAAAAAGCGAGCTCTTCGAATCTCCGCAGCTCTAGACAAATAAACCTTGACAACATCCAAGGAGTGTAGTCTCTTCTGCCAAATGAGGCTGAACAAAAAGATTAGAGGTTCCGACCACCACTACAACACCTCCCTTCATCCACCCACTTCCAATTATGGGCATACAGGCACCATTTTGTCAATTGCGGTGTTAAAATCACCTCCTACAGTGCTTGAGTCGCTGATTTACTTATCCTGGGAGCAAACGCTGTTGCTGTCAAGATAGATAAAATCAGTGCTGCAGCTGAATGGCGTACCTGCCAACCAATGTAGTAATTTACTAAGCCTGCACAAATAAGACTTTACTTGTCAAGTTATAGCATAGAACTTTATTTTTTATTTAAAAATTGAAAGTTAAACAATAAAGAAAAAAAGGACAGAACACTTGAAGAGAAACATTTAAAAAGACATTTACATGCAAGATTGGATGACCCATTCACAGATTCAAGCAGCTGTTCAGTGACTGCAGCGGCAGCCAAATAAATACATCAAGGCATTCGTATCGCTATTGCACTGGTCATCCTAACCCTGGACAGTCCAAACACAGCTCTGCTCGTAGGATCTACTAGACAGTCCCTGACCATAGCTCTGCACATGCCTAGGCTCTACTGGACAGTCCCCAACCACAGCTCTGCACACGCCTAGGCTCTACTGGACACTGCAGGTCACCAGAACAGTTCTCCAGTGAGGAGACTCCCTAATACACTCTCATAGAAGGATGTTCTTGCACTCATGGCCTCCAGTTTGCTGCAAGGGACAAACTTTGGTAGCACTGCAGTGGATGCAAATGAACTGCAGCAAGTTTTTGAACCACTCAGCTGTCTTGTGAAGGAAGACTAGCAGGGGACCACAAACCAGTAAAGGAAGAGAAAAAAAACCCTAACACTAGCGGACTTAAGGAGTTGCCCCCCTTTCCTGGAGAACTATTTAAAGTAGATTAATATTCAGTGTACACAGTCTGGATTAGCCATTTTGTCCAATTAAGATGTTGAAGACTGAAGTGGATCAGGTACAATGTGAATTATAAGATGCTTGTTTGGTGGTGAGGTTTGAGAAGAGATGCAGGAAGCAGTGTCCCGCCCAACACAGGTCTCTTCTGTTCATCATTGGGCGTTTGACGCGGGGCGTTTGTTAGAGTTCTGGACCACCCAGGGATGCTCAAGCACATCTTTTAGTGGCAGCCTGTGGTCAGGGTTATGTTTCAACAGTTTGCAGACGAGATCTCTTGCTCCCTCCGACACATGGGGGGGGAAATTGAACTCCACCTAAAAGCCAAACAGACTCCAGATTAGACTAAAAACAGAAAATTTCCAGTTATAATAAATTCAGCAATGTGCACAACAGAGGATCTGCTTTCTGCCTCCTCTGTGGCTCCTGTCAATCACAGCCTGTGACTAGGGTGCAGGGGTGAGGCCCCCCGAGTCCCACTGTCAATTGATGCAGAGACTTGGGAGCAAGCCTGCACAAGTGGCCCCATAGAAAGAGTCTTGCTATGGGCGGCGCATGGCAAGAGGAGGAGCCAACAGGAGACATTGGTGCTGCTCTGTGCATAAACCATTACATAGAGCAAGTATGACAAACTTAATTCTAAAATAACACATCTTAATGCATTGTGTGCTGCTTGTGTAGCCTATCTAGTAAACATCGCACAGCTCCAAATGTTAAGGTATAATGCTTAAAGCAGAGTTATGCCAAAATCCATAATTTTATCATCAATATATAAAACGGCTACTCACCTGCCCAAAACAATGCAGGCGTACGAAGCCTCACTCCTCCCCGCATTTTTATAAATATTTAATTAAATCAGACACTCACCTGTCCAACAAAGCCCCGCTCCTCTGCATTCTGTGGGCACCCGGCTGCGACTGTACAGCCGGGCACGCACAAGCTGCACTATGAATGAACGGGGCAATCTTCTGGGACCTTTGACGTGATCCAGATTATAAGGGGGTGGTGGAGGGGAGAGGTGAACTTCCTTCCAGTGCCAAAAGGAGATACATTATCTATCCATCTAGTTGCCATTGCAACTAGAAATTTCACCCTGGCGCCTGGGCTTTGATCAGTGACAGGTGCCCCTGCTACAGGGTGGGTTGCAGGGTCTTGGCCGGGAAGGAGATAAGCGGTGGCAGAGAGGATGGAGCAGGAAGAGATGAAGATATAACACGCCAATTGAGGCATGTCAGGGGGTCACCATCACTTAAAGTGGAATTCCACTTTAAGCACACCAAGGACCCCTTCACACCAGCAGACCAATCAGGTCCTCAGGTCCGTTTTTCTGGCCGACCCCTGCCTCTATGGGGGCAGCAGATATGTGCCCGCCAACACCTGCCGGCCATCCAGTCTGCTAAAAAAAAAAACATACTTATGGCAATACAATCACCACCCGTGCGATGTATCAGATGCAAATGGACAAGCAGTCTATTCCAATCTGTCTGCCCCATATAGAGGAGCAGACATTGAGCATCATCTGCCTGCTCAGAGATCCCCCCCACTGAACAGGTACATCTGCTCCACCTGAGGGGGCCATAGAGGTCAGGAGTTCAGTTAACTTCTTGCATAAGCCAATAGAGAAAAAAAAAAAAAAAAAGCACATGCCCAGCCCAAGGAACTCCTTACCTTTGAGATCCTCCTATAGGTCTCCTGGTGCGAGTCTGTCTCAAATGGAGGTTTGCCCACTAGAAATTCATAGCAGAGAACTCCAAGACTCCACAGGTCCACCTTCTCATCGTGCATTCTCCCTTCAATCATCTCTGGAGGTAAATAGTCCAGTGTGCCACACAATGTGGTCCTCCTGAGAGGAAGTAACATAAATTGAATAAATGAGCGACTGCCAACACAACCCTCTGATGTCAAAAAAAAAATAAAAAACCAAAAAAAAAAAAACACAACTTGTTCCAAACACTACATCAATAAACTGTTTAATCCACCAGAAGTTTGCAAAGTAATCCATAGTGGATACACAGAGCAATAAAAAAACATGTGCCAACTTTTCCCTTCTGAACTTCAAATGAAAATCTTAGAACTGTTAGAAAGATTGTAGACCAACTATGGATATCATCCCAGGGAAAGCCCATCATTTGGCTCAATAGTGCCACAACTGGGAAAAACTAGAAGAAGTTCTGGTGCAAGTCAGCCTCCACCAGAGTTTGAAGAAAAAGAATGCAGCAACCCACCCAAGTATTACCACCATACATGAGCAATCACAACAGTCAACAGGTTCTAAAGATTACCACTTAATCTTACCGAGACGATGGGGCGTGCACAGACCAGCCGAAATCTGCTATTTTTAATTCCCCATTAGCGCCAAGAAGCAGGTTCTCAGGTTTGATGTCCCGATGGATCACCTTCTTGGCATGGCAATACATTAGAGCATCAGCCAGCTGTGTGACGTACTGCAGGAGGAGAAAGAGCCAAAGTCAGTGCAGATCGCAATAAGCAGAACCCCACCTCCTATGCTGAATCTCACCCTCTTGGTTGGCAGCCAACAGTTAGGCAGTCCCACTTACAGTAGCAGCTCGTTGGTCGTCAAACCTCGTACAGCGCTGCAGCTCCCGGAAGAGCTCACCTCGGGGAGCATAGTCCAGGATAAGGTAGACTCTGGTGGCATCATGGAAATAGCCGTATAACCGAAGAATATTTGGATGTCTGGGGGCAAAAAAACAAAAATCAGACTAGTATTACAGTTGGTGCCCAAAGGTCAGTTCCATCGCCAAGATTAATGTCCAACATTAACCAGCTAAAGACCAGACTTTCTGGCAATTTAAGTATTTTTTGCTGGATACATTTTTTTTTTTTAGCAGAGACCCTAAAGAATAAAAATGGTGATCGTTGCAATTTTTATGTCACTTGGTATTTTGCAAAGCAGCTTTTCAAACCACCACAATACTGCGCCTATTCTGGCACTACTCCATTTACTACAATAAAATGGCCGCTGATCGTCAATAATGGCAGTCGAGCACATTGTAAAACAGTGAAAAGAAAAGAAAAAAAAAAAAAAAAAAAACACACAGTAAAAAACTGCAAAACATAGGACCCCTGCAGGCCCCCCCCCGGCATCAATAAAAGTCACACAGCACCCGATAGCTTGCGTCCAGGCAGATCCCCCAACTCACAGCCGACCACCCAGAATACGGGGAAGGAGGGAGAGAGGAAAGTAGGGCAGACCCCTGATCGACCTCCCCAGGAATGCACCGGCCGAACCGCCATGCCAAGGCAAGGGGATGCTACTTTTCCGTCCTGCAACCACTGGCTGGAGGCATCCCAGACAGAACCAACATCAGCACAGTTACGCCATGGCTGTAGGCCAGCACACGCTCGATGGCCGAACATGGGGAAACTACAAGGATCGAGGATCCAGCCTGCCACCCAGTCGGCAGTTGATTGTAGATCCCCAGGATCCAAAAAAAAAAAAAAGCACGAAACCAAAAAGAGAAAAAAATAAAAAATCTCCAGAGCACATGGGGAGGTACTGTGCTGTGTGGAGTGTTTGAACACTTAACGTGCTGTTTTTCTGCCTAGTCAATCTCCTGAAAGGAAGGATAATACCCCAAGGTCAATTGCTGCTGTGTCCGTCCATTAACGGAAGAGAAATCATTTTTTTGGCTAGAAATTTACTTATAACCCACCAAACATACATGTTTTTTTAAGCAGACACCCTAGGGAATAAAGTAGTGATCGTTGCAACTTTATTTCACACAGTATTTGCGCAATCATTTTTCCAAACGCTTTATTTTGGGAAAAAAGGTTTTATGAACAAAAAAAAAAAAAAAAAAAAAAAAAGTTAGCCCATTTTTGTGTAGAATGTAAACGATGTTACGCCGAGTAAATAGATACCCCTTTCTTCAGAGCCTGGACAGACCTTCCAGGCTCTGAAGGGGGGCCCTAGAAACGTTAGCCGTTCCACCATAGGGGTACTGTTGGATGCTCGGCATCATTAGGTCTTGTTGGTAGGAATCAAGAGACTGATCTGATTGTCTGATAAGCAGTATTCAAGCTCTTTCTGAGTAGGACTTTTTGCTTTTGTTTATGCAATAAAACCTCTTATGGTAATGCACCAGGTTGGTGTGCCCTCCCCTTTTTTCTTTTTTTTTCTCCTTTATAAACAGGATTAATCGTGCAGCTCTATACAACATGAAAAACAAAAACAAAAAAAAAAAACCACAGAAATGTTTTGAAGAACCCTCGTATTGGCTGCTAGAACCGATAGGACAGACAAGCCTTGAGGAAATAAACTAACCTCAGGTGTGACTGGATCTCCACCTCCCTGCGCAGCTGATGCTCCACATTGGCTTTCTCCAACTGGGATTTAAAGAGAACCTTCAGTGCCATGATGAACTTACTCTTCTTCTCCCTGGCCAAGTACACATTGCCAAACTTTCCTTTTCCTAAAGGGCGGCCAATCTCAAAGTCCTCCAGACACCACTGCTTCCTGTAGGGAAAAAAAAAAAGCCACCTTAAAAACGAAAAAAAAAACAAAGACGGCAACAATACTGAATTAGGAGGCAAATTACCCCTAAAGTAAAAAAAAAAAGATTTTTGACCAACAAAAATCAATGATTACATTACAGGACACGAATTAGAAGAAATAGGCAAATTTACTGTAGTTGCTGCCTTTAACCAGTTAAGCCCCGGACCATTATGCAGGAAAAAGACCAGGCCCTCTGTGATTCGGCACTGTCGATTTAACTGACAATTGCATGGTGGCTCCCCAACAAAATAGAGCTTTGTTTTGGTGGCATTTGATAAGTATATATTATATAATATATATTTTTTTTTTAATAGTAATGGCACGATCAACAATTTTTTTCGTGACTGCGACATTATAGCGGACACATTTTTGGGACCATTGTAGGGGTTAACCACTAGGGGGCGCTAAAGGGGTCAAGCGTGTCCCATTGCTTTTTTTATGTAGGGGGCATGGCTGGACATGTGACATTACCGATAGTCGTTCCCTATGACAGGGAACAGATGATCAGCGACACTGCCACAGAAGAACGGGGAAGGTGTGTTTACACCGACATCTCCCCGTTCTTCAGCTCCTGTGACCAACCGCAGGACACCGGCAGCAACATACCTATACGTGCTTGTGCCCAACCGTGCCCTTCTGAGGACGTTTATTGGCGTGAAGGGGTCCTCAAGTGGTTGTAAAGGTTCACTTTTTATTTTTTTAAAACATATCATACTTCCCTCCACTGCAGTTCGTTCTGCACAGTGTGGCCCCGATCCCACAGCAACACTCACAGCTCCTCGCCGCAATAGATAACCCTGTGTGAAGCTCTCCCAAAGGGGTTACCTTGCGTGTGCGCTCCTGTGTCATACATTCGGCGTCCATAGCCATGACTAGGCCCCACCACATAGGATGTTATTGGCATCAGCAGGAGCTGCCACCGATCTACCCAATGAAGAGCCAAGAAGTCGTGGAGGGAGAGCAATGCAGGATCTCGACCACCGACATGACACCGATCATTGCTCCCAATGACTGGGAGCAGTAGATCGCTGTCCTGTCACTAGGCAGATCATGGAAATTACTTGATATCATAGGCCCCCCGCTTCTGCCTCTGACTGCATGTGCGGGCCGCTGGCGAACATAGCGTTCCCAGGACTCGCAAAGCACACTCCCAAGCCACGCAGCGGGCGCCTGCTGGTCGCCAGATTCGAAGGGACGTACAGGTACGCCCATTTGCCTGCCCACACCGTTCTGCTGACGTATATCAGCGTATGGCGGTTGAAGTGGTTAAAGCACACCCACAATCATGCTTCCACAGTAAACGGGAGAAAAAAAAAAAAAAAAAATACTCACTTTTTACCCTCTTCCTTATTTGTAGAAGTGGCAGAGATGGTTGAGGACGCTGTTTGGCTTGGATTGGCGGCAACTTTCTTGTCTGCAGGGGGAGGAGCTAGGGGGGAAAAAATGCATCAAAGTTTCTATAGGAGGTATATAGACACTGAACTATATTTGTCCTTTTCAAGTGGCAACACTCACCTGTAATACTATTTGGGACTCGGTTTTCATTGGCCGGCTGTGTGCGGGATGCTGGCTGGACCTGTGGTATGGGATTAGGTTGAGCCTGATTGGCCGCCGATGGGAGTACTTGTTTTTGATTGGTTACAAGCGGTTTCTGGGAAAGCACCCTCTGTGGAACGTTCGAAGTAGTAGAAGAAGGCACCCTCTTTGCACCAAGGACCGCTACTGGCGCCTTCACCTGGCCAATCTGTCTCTGCTGCTGCAGTTGCGTCATTGGGACACGTTTGGGGCCATCGGTCACAGAAGGTAAACGCTAAATAGACAAAAAAATGACCCATCAACAGCTCTGTCCATTAAATATTTTATTCCCAATATGAAGAATCAGAACCAGATGGGGGAGATTTACTAAAACCAAAGAGCGCAAAATCTGGTGCAACTCTGTATACAAACCAATCGGCTTTTACATTTTACAGCCAAAGCTCAACTGAACAAGCTGAAGTTAGAAGCCGATTGGTAGGGTTGTCCCGATACCACTTTTTTAGGACCGAGTACAAGTACTTGGTACTTTTTTTCAAGTGGTCGCCGATACCGAATACCAATACTTTTTTAAATGTGTCCCCAAATGCAGCCGTGTCCCCCACATATTGCAACCTTGTATGTCCCCCACATATTGCAGCCTTGTATGTCCCCCACATATTGCAGCCTCGTATGCCCCCCATACCTGATGGGTCGCAAAGCCGCCGCATACCGCCGCTAATCCCGGTGCATGACAACGGCGAGCATTACAAGCTTTCGCTTGTATACTTCTAAAGCCCGCGCTGCCATGTATAGACACTCCCCCTCTCGTGAATGGACGGATCCGTCCAATCACGAGAGGGGGAGTGTCTATACATGGCGGCGCCAGCTTTACAAGTATACAAGCGAATGCTTGTAATGCTCGCCGCTGTCATGTACCGGGATTAGCGGCTGTATGTGGCGGCGGTAACGGCGGTAGCAGCGGCGGGGAGTATTCCATTTCGGTATCGGGGGTATTTGCGGGAGTACAAGTACTCCCGCAAACACTCGGTATCGGTCCGGATACCGAGTATAGTATCGGGACAACCCTACTGATTGGTTTCTATGCAGCCACGTCACTATTTGATTGACAGCAGCGGGAGCCAATGGCTGTGCTGCTGTCAATCTATCCAACGCTGAGACTTTGTGGAGAAGATGCTGGGAACGCCCAGGGGTGTTGAACAGGCTCAGGCAAGTAAAGCTTGTTTTTGTTGGTTGTCGGCTTACCTCTATTGTCCGCACAGGGGCCCCAGCAGGGAGGGCCCTTGCCGCACCGCTGCTCCCTCCTGCAGTCCGGTCGGCCGTGTACCATTACCGCGCGGTACAGGAGATTGTTTGCTGTTCCCGGGGCCGGACTGAAAGGAAGTGAACACTCCGTGTGTGCACTTCCTCTCAGTCCGGCCGGGAACAGAAACCCGATTCTCCTGTACCGCGCGGTTATGGTACAGGGCCAAACACACTGCAGGAGGAAGTAGCGGAGTGGCAAGGGCCCTCCCTGCTGGGGCCCCTGGCCAGCTCAGGGGGCCCCAGGCAATTGCTTGGTTTGCCTGTCGGGTTCCGACGGGCCTGGCTGAGGGGGATCATGGACAGCGCTGGAGAGAGAAGGGGCTCAGGTAGTTAATTGGGGGGTGGGCCTGCTACAGTTCATTAAGACAGCGTTTCTCAACTCCAGTCCTCAAGGCGTACCAACAGGTCATGTTTTCAGGCTTTCCATTATTCTACACAAGTGATCTGGTCACTTTCGCTTCTTTAGTATTTATTACAGCCGTTTCATATGAGAGAAATCCTGAAAAGACCTGTTGGGGCGCCTTGAGGACTGAGTTGAGAAACACTGCATCAAGATAAAAAACCTGCCTTTACAACTAGGGTTGTCCCGATACCACTTTTTTAGGACCGAGTACAAGTACCGATAATTCCCCCCCCCCCCCCATGTACTCGCCGATACCGAATACCGATACTTTTTTCCCCCCATGTACACGCCGATACCGAATACCGACACTTTTTTCCCCCCATGTACACGCCGATACCGAATACCGACACTCCCCCCCCCCCCCCATGTACTCGCCGATACCGAATACCGACACTTTTTTCCCCCCATGTACACGCCGATACCGAATACCGACACTTTTTTTCCCATGTACTCGCCGATACCGAATACCGATACTTACCCCCCCCCCCCCATGTACTCGCCGATACCGAATACCGATACTTTTTCCCCCCATGTACTCGCCGATACCAAATACCGATACTTTTCCCCCCCACGTACTCGCCGATACCAAATACCGATACTTTTTTCCCCCCCATGTACGCGCCAATACCGAATACCGATACTTTTTTTTCCCCCCCATGTACGCGCCAATACCGATACTTTTTCCCCCCCATGTACTCGTCGATACCGAATACCGATACTTTTTTCCCCCCATGTATTCGCCGATACCGAATACCGATACTTTTTTTTTAAATGTGTCCCCTAATGCATCCACGTACCCTCCATCCACGTACCCTCCATCCACGTACCCTCCATCCACGTACCCTCCATCCACGTACCCTCCATCCACGTACCCTCCATCCACGTACCCCATACCTAGCAGCCGCCGCCCGGGGAACATCACAGCTTTCATTTGAATAGCTGTTTTCCCGGCTGCATATAGACAGACACTCCCCCTTGCTCGGGATTGGACAAGTACTCCCGCAAATACTCGGTATCGTTCCCGATACTGGTATCGGGACAACCCCATTTACAACTCCCATAACCTGCCTTCCTCAACATTAAATAAAAAGTCTCATCTCCTTACCTTCACATGAGGGCCAGACACTGCAGGATGACTCTTCGCTGTGCAGGGCTCCATTCTCTCCTAGGAGAAATGAGGATTGTTAGAGACACCGAGTACAGAGAACTGACAAATCAGAGATAAGAGTGAGCCGATCATAAAACTTTCATACGAGGGCAGAGAAAAAATAAGAAAAAGGATCGTCTCCCTGCCGATTTTGTACTTTTGCCCCCACTGATCAGTCTATAATTTTAACCACTCGCCACCCAGACCAACTGACATTTCTCTCCTACATTTTTTTTAGCAAGAAAACTTACATAGAAACCCAAAAATACGATTTTTTTTAGCAGAGACCCTAGAGAATACAATGGCGGCTGTTGCAAATTGTTTATCTCACATGGTATTTGCGCAAAAATTTATTTGGGGGGGGGGGGGGGGGAGACAGTTTTGTGCCTAAAAATAAAAAATGATATATCATTTTCTTTTTAGGCAAAGTTATCCCAATGTTCTTGCACATTGTGACAGATGAAGTAATGCCGAGTAAATGGATAACCCAACATGTCACGCTTCAAAATTGCACATGCTGGTGGAATGGCACCAAATATCAGTACTTAACACCCGCCGCATGTATATGTACGTCCACAGAATGGCACATACAGGCAGATGGGTGTACAGGCACGTCTCTGCCTTCCCACGGGTCGGGGGTCCTATCGGGGCCCCCCCCCGCGCTACATGCAGCGGTTGGTAAGCCTCTGGGAGCGATCCGAGATGAGGTGGATGTGAGGCCTATAGAGGGATACAAGCCCCACTCATGGGCCTACAGGGGGCAGTACATCTTGTGGGGGGGTGAGGTCTATAGGGGATACCAGCCCCCTCATGAGCCCACATGGGGCAGTAGACATCCTAGGGGGTGAAGGGGAGGCCTATAGGGGATACCAGCCCGCCCTCATGATCCTACAGGGGGCAGTAGACCTCCTTGGGGGGGGTGAGGCCTATAGGGGATACCAGCCCCCCTCATGATCCTACAGGGGGCAGTAGACCTCCTTGGGGGGATGTGAGGTCTAGAGGGGATAACAGCCCTCATGGGCCTACAGGGGACAGTAGACCTTGTGGGGGGTGTGAGGCCTATAGGGGATACCAGCCCCCCTCATGAGCCTACAGGGGGCAGTAGACATCCTGGGGGGGGCAAAGGAGAGGCCTATAGGAGAGACCAGCCCCCCTCATGATCCTACAGGGGGCAGTAGACCTCCTGGGGGGGGGGATGTGTGGTCTATAGAGGATACCAGCCCCCCTCATAATCCTACAGGGGGGCAGTAGACCTCCTTGTGAAAGGGGGGTGAGGCCTATAGGAGAGACCAGCCCCCCTCATGAGCCTACAGGGGGCAGTAGACCTCCTTGGGGAGGGCAAGGACTATAGGGGATACCAGCCCCCCTCATGAGCCTACAGGGGGCAGTAGACATCCTGGGGGGCAAAGGAGAGGCCTATAGGAGAGACCAGGCCCCCTCGTGAGCCTACAGGGGGCAGTAGACCTCCTTGGGGGGGGGGGGGGGATATGAGGTCTATAGGGGATACCAGATCCCCTCATAATCCTACAGGGGACAGTAGACCTCCTTGGGGGTGGTGAGGCCTATAGGGGAGACCAGCCCCCTCATGAGCCTACAGGGGGCAGTACACCTCCTTGGAGGGGTGTGAGGCCTATGGGGGATACCAGCCCCCCTCATGAGCCTACAGGGGACAGTACACCTTGTGGGGGTGAGGTCTATAGGGGATACCAGCCCCCCTCATGAGCCTACAGGGGACAGTTCACCTTGTGGGGGGGGGGGATGTCTATAGGAGAGATCAGCCCCCCCCATGAGCCTACAGGGGACAGTACACCTTGTGGGGGGGGGGGTGAGGTCTATAGGAGAGACCAGCCCCCCCTCATGAGCCTACAGGGGGCAGTAGACCTCCTTGGGAGGGGGGTGACATCTATAGGGGATACCAGCCCCCCTCATGATCCTACAGAGGGCAGTACAGCTTGTTGGGGGTGAGGTCTATAGGGGATACCAGCCCCCCCTCATGAGCCTACAGGGGACAGTACACCTTGTGGGGGGGTGAGGTCTATAGGAGAGATCAGCCCCCCCATGAGCCTACAGGGGACAGTACATCTTGTGGGGGGGGGTGAGGTCTATAGGGGACACCAGCCCCCCCCCCATGAGCCTACAGGGGGCAGTACACCTCCTTGAGGGGGTGAGGTCTATAGGGGATACCAGCCCCCCCCTCATGAGCCTACAGGGGACAGTACACCTCCTTGGGGGGGTGAGGTCTATAGGAGATACCAGCCCCCCTCATGAGCCTACAGGGGGCAGTACACATCCTTGGGGGGGTGAGGTCTATAGGGGATACCAGCCCCCCCTCATGAGCCTACAGGGGACAGTACACCTTGTGGGGGTGAGGTCTATAGGAGAGATCAGCCCCCATGAGCCTACAGGGGACAGTACATCTTGTGGGGGGGGGGTGAGGTCTATAGGGGACACCAGCCCCCCCTCATGAGCCTACAGGGGGCAGTACACCTCCTTGGGGGGGTGAGGTCTATAGGGGATACCAGCCCCCCCTCATGAGCCTACAGGGGACAGTACACCTCCTTGGGGGGGTGAGGTCTATAGGGGACACCAGCCCCCCCTCATGAGCCTACAGGGGGCAGTACGCCTCCTTGGGGGGGGCGAGGTCTATAGGGGATACCAGCCCCCCCTCATGAGCCTACAGGGGGCAGTACACCTCCTTGGGGGGGTGAGGTCTATAGGGGACACCAGCCCCCCCTCATGAGCCTACAGGGGACAGTACACCTCCTTGGAGGGGAGAGGTCTATAGGGGATACCTGCCCCCCTCGTGAGCCTACAGGGGGCAGTACACCTCCTTGGGGAGGCGAGGTCTATAGGGGATACCAGCCCCCCCTCATGAGCCTACAGGGGACAGTACACCTCCTTGGGGGGGTGAGGTCTATAGGGGACACCAGCCCCCCCTCATGAGCCTACAGGGGGCAGTACACCTCCTTGGGGGGGTGAGGTCTATAGGGGATACCAGCCCCCCCTCATGAGCCTACAGGGGACAGTACACCTCCTTGGGGGGGTGAGGTCTATAGGGGACACCAGCCCCCCCTCATGAGCCTACAGGGGGCAGTACACCTCCTTGGGGGGGGGGCGAGGTCTATAGGGGATACCAGCCCCCCCTCATGAGCCTACAGGGGGCAGTACACCTCCTTGGGGGGGTGAGGTCTATAGGGGACACCAGCCCCCCCTCATGAGCCTACAGGGGACAGTACACCTCCTTGGAGGGGAGAGGTCTATAGGGGATACCTGCCCCCCTCATGAGCCTACAGGGGGCAGTACACCTCCTTGGGGAGGCGAGGTCTATAGGGGATACCAGCCCCCCCTCATGAGCCTACAGGGGACAGTACACCTCCTTGGGGGGGTGAGGTCTATAGGGGACACCAGCCCCCCCTCATGAGCCTACAGGGGGCAATACACCTCCTTGGAGGGGAGAGGTCTATAGGGGATACCAGCCCCCCCTCATGAGCCTACAGGGGACAGTACACCTCCTTGGGGGGGTGAGGTCTATAGGGGACACCAGCCCCCCCTCATGAGCCTACAGGGGACAGTACACCTCCTTGGGGGGGCGAGGTCTATAGGGGATACCAGCCCCCCCACATGAGCCTACAGGGGGCAGTACACCTCCTTGGGGGGGGGGGTTGTGAGGTCTATAGGAGAGACCAGCCCCCCCCCCATGAGCCTACAGGGGGCAGTACACCTCCTTGGGGAGGCGAGGTCTATAGGGGATACCAGCCCCCCCTCATGAGCCTACAGGGGACAGTACACCTCCTTGGGGGGGTGAGGTCTATAGGGGACACCAGCCCCCCCTCATGAGCCTACAGGGGACAGTACACCTCCTTGGGGGGGCGAGGTCTATAGGGGATACCAGCCCCCCCTCATGAGCCTACAGGGGGCAGTACACCTCCTTGGGGGGGTGAGGTCTATAGGGGATACCAGCCCCCCCTCATGAGCCTACAGGGGACAGTACACCTTGTGGGGGGCAATAGGGGATACCAGCCCCTCTCATAACCCTACAGGGGGGGCAATAAACCGGGGGGTGACAGTGAGGCCTATAGGGGACAGTACACCTCCTTGGGGGGGTGACATCTATAGGGGATACCAGCCCCCCTCATAACCCTACAGGGGGGCAATAAACCGGGGGGGTGACAGTGAGGCCTATAGGGGGGCAGTAGACCTCCTCGGGGTGACGGTGAGGCCTATATGGGGGGGGGGGGTATCATGACCGTCCGCCTCCACTTACTCAGCAGAAGGCTTCCCGGCGCTCACCCCCGCACACCACTGTCGCTATGACAACCAATTCTCGGGCCCCCCTCAGCCCGGCAGCACTCCGTCCTCCTCTCACCATGCAAAGTCCGCCCGACGTCTCCGACAGTTCAAACCGCCCGCTTATAAAGCGCTTTAAACGGTTTTGCGCGCCGATTGGCCGAGACGAGCGAGCTGCTCGCCTCCTATTGGCTGCGGGCGGGAAAACCGTTGGGTGTCCCGCCCACTGCGTCCCCCCGACGTCACGGCGCTGGCCTGAGGGGGGGCGGGCGACGCGCAGGTATTCGCTAATGTGAGACGCGCATGCGCCGTTGGCAAGACAGGGACATGCGACGCCTTGTAGCAGTTTTCGTCGCGTTCTGGTGACGTCACACTCGTTCCTTTTCCTTTCCAAACGCCATCTGCGGGCCCGTAACCGACCCCCGGTGTACACAGAGGTGAGGTTTCCTCCGGGTGGGGGTGGCTGACGAGGTATGGAGGGGGGTGTTTAATAATACAGGGAGACAATCAGATTTCCTATTGTGGAAGCATTGTTTATAGCTGACCATACAATCTGATTGTACAAGGGCCAGTCTGATTGGATACAGAGCTCAGGGTGGGATTCAGCAGTACTGAGCCCTCTCCTCTGGGGACAGTAGACCTCCTTGGGGGGGATGTGAGGCCTATAGGAGATACCAGCCCCCTCATGAGCCTACAGGGGGCAGTAGACCTCCTTGGGAGGGGGGTGACATCTATAGGGGATACCAGCCCCCCTCATGATCCTACAGGGGACAGTAGACCTTGTGGGGGGTGTGAGGTGTATAGGGGATACCAGCCCCCCTCCTGAGCCTACAGGGGACAGTAGACCTCCTTGGGGGGGGGGGGGTGTGAGGCCTATAGGGGAGACCAGCCCCCCTCATGAGCCTACAGGGGGCAGTAGACCTCCTTGGGGGGTGAGAGGTCTATAGGAGAGACCAGCCCCCCCCCCTCATGAGCCTACAGGGGGCAGTAGACTTCCTTGGGGGGGGGGGGATGTGAGGTCTATAGGAGAGACCAGCCCCCCTCATGAGCCTACAGGGGGCAGTAGACCTCCTTGGGGGGTGAGAGGTCTATAGGAGAGACCAGCCCCCCCCCCTCATGAGCCTACAGGGGGCAGTAGACTTCCTTGGGGGGGGGGGGATGTGAGGTCTATAGGAGAGACCAGCCCCCCTCATGAGCCTACAGGGGGCAGTAGACCTCCTTGGGGGATGTGAGGTCTATAGGAGAGACCAGCCGCCCCTCATGAGCCTACAGGGGGCAGTACACCTTGTGGGGGGGGTCTATAGGAGAGATCAGCCCCCCCATGAGCCTACAGGGGGGCAGTAGACCTCCTTGGGGGGGGGGGGGTCTATAGGAGTACTGAGCCCTCTCCTCTGGGGACAGTAGACCTCCTTGGGGGGGGGGGGGTGTGAGGCCTATAGGGGAGACCAGCCCCCCTCATGAGCCTACAGGGCACAGTAGACCTTGTGGGGGGGTGTGAGGCCTATAGGAGATACCAGCCCCCTCATGAGTACTGAGCCCTCTCCTCTGGGGTTTACTCCCTGCCTGGGCCTTCCTTGCTTTATGTGTCCTCCTCAGTGCCTGCATGACGTCAACACTTCCTATTGGATGTGCAGGTTCCCTCAGGATCCAGAGGACGTCGTCTTCGCAGAAGGGCGGGGCGGCAGGGGACCGGGATCTCGGGTTGGGGGGTGGGAGCGTTGCCTGGGCCTTTCTTTGGGTGACCTCCTCAGTGCCTGCATGACATGAACACTTCCTATTGGATGTGCAGGGTCCAGAAGACATTCCAGAAGAGAGGGGCGGCAGGGGACCGGGATCTCTGGTGGGGCGTTGCTGAATCCAGAGGTGTCCACCTCGGTGCCTGCATGAAGTGGACACTTCCTATTGGCTGTGCAGGGTCCTCTCAGGATCCAGAGGACGTCGTCTTCGCAGAAGGGAGGGGCGCCAGGGGATCGGGGATCTCGGGTTGGGGGGGGGGGCGTTACCGTTGCTGAATCCAGAGGTGTCCACCTCAGTGCCTACATGACGTGGACACTTCCTATTGGATGTGCAGGGTTCTCTCAGGGTCCAGAGGTGATAGACTTCACAGAAGGGAGGGGCGGCAGGGGATCGGGGGTCTCAGGTGAGGGGTGGGCATTGCCGTTACTGAATCCAGAGGTGTCCACCTCAGTGTTTGCATGACGTGGACGCTTCCTATTGGATGCCCAGCGACAGGGGTGCTCTCAGGATCCAGAGGGCAAAGTCTTCCCAGGATTGGGGCTGACAGAGGACCGGGGGTCTTCGGAGGGAGGTCACTGCAGTGCTGGATTTACAGTTACTGATTCAAAGGTGGCCACCTCCAGTGCCTGCATGACGTGGAAACTTTCAACTGGATGTCCAGCATCAGGGATCCTCTCTGGATCCAGAAGATGTAGTCGGCCTTTATGGTGGAGAACATCTAAATCTAACTTTAGATCTACTAGAACAGAGGTCTCCAAACTACGGCCCTCCACTTGTTCGGGAACTACAATTCCCATCATGACCCAGTCACGTCTGTGAATGTCAGAGTTTTACCATGTCTCATGGGACGTGTAGATGGAGGGGTCGTAGTTTGGAGACCCCTACCGTAGGGGCATGCCCTGGCCGCAGACTATTGTCCCAGTACAGGTGGGTTTAGCGATTTCCCCTGCGCTCATCGCGGTTACGGTGTAATTGTTTTATACATTTTCTTTTGCAGACCGCGTTGCCTCTCCCGCCGCCATGTTCAGATACAAGATCACGCTGAAGGATCGCCACCAGCTCTACAAGCTGATCATCAGCCAGCTCCTCTACGACGGGCACCACAACATTGCCAACGGGCTGATCAACGAGCTCAAGCTGACTTCCGGGTGCGCCCCGTCTGAGCAGCTCCTCCACCTCATCAAAGTGGGTGAGTAAAACCGGAGGTCATCTGTCCGCCAATAAATACAAAAAAAAAGATGGCGACCACTTGTGTTTTATTTTTTTTAAGGTATGGAAAACGACGACAGCACCGTGCAGTACGCCATCGGTCGCTCGGATACGGTGGCCCCCGGGACCGGGATCGACCTGGAGTTCGACGCCGACGTGCAGACGATGTCGCCGGAGGCCTCGGAGTACGAGACGTGCTACGTCACCTCCCACAAGGGGCCCTGCCGCGTGGCCACGTACAGCCGCGACGGTCAGCTGATCGCGACCGGCTCCGCCGACGCCTCCATCAAGGTCCTGGACACGGAGAGGATGTTGGCCAAGAGCGCGATGCCGATAGAGGTAAGTGTCTCTCTTGTGTCGGATCATGTATCTAGTACGCGATCCGGCGTGCGCCACAACGTTTTCAGCTGTGCTGTGATTAAGCACATTAGGTGCCGACCAATGGGTTACCGCCGGCACCCACTGATTGGCAAAAAGGAAAAAGTCCACAGAGGTCCTCTTATTTGTGTAAAAAAAAAAAAAAAAAAGTGATATCAATTTAATTTATATCATTTTTATTTATTTCACACAAATAGAGCTTTCTTTTGGTGGTATTTGATCACCTCTGTGGTTTTAAAAAAAATAATTAAAAAAAAAGCGAGTTTCTTTATAAATCCCAAGAAGCGTATATTGATAGGTGTGTGTAAAAGTTATAGCGTCTACAAACTATGGGATATATAACTGGAATTTTTTTTTTTTTTTTTTTAGCACTGCATTACTGACAAAAAAAATTCTAGTTATATATCCTATAGTTTGTAGATGCTATAACTTTTACACACACCTATCAATATACCCTTCTTTTTTTTTTTAATGTATTTTGGGAATGTTTTTTTAAAGCGCCAAAAAATAACAGCCACAGAGGTGATCAAATACCACCAAAAGAAAGATCTATTTGTGTAAAAAAAAAATATATATATATATATTTATATTTAGTTTATGTGCTAAAAAGTAAATAAAAAAACGGTGTGGATTATTATTATTATTTTACCTCTGCTTATTCATAGGTGATGATGAACGAGACCGCCCAACAGAACATGGAGAACCACCCCGTCATCCGGACTTTGTATGACCACGTGGATGAAGTCACGTGTCTGGCTTTCCACCCAAATGAGCAGATCTTGGCTTCGGGATCCAAAGATTACACCCTGAAACTATTCGATTACTCCAAACCGTCAGCCAAAAGAGCCTTTAAGTTCATCCAGGTGAGTGACGGCCCGGTCCGTATGGAAGAATACAGTCAGGCTGGCGTGCCGAGAGAGGGACTGTATGGCGGCGTGCCGAGAGAGGGACTGTATGGCGGCGTGCCGAGAGAGGGACTGTATGGCGGCGTGCCGAGAGAGGGACTGTATGGCGGCGTGCCGAGAGAGGGACTGTATGGCGGCGTGCCGAGAGAGGGACTGTATGGCGGCGTGCCGAGAGAGGGACTGTATGGCGGCGTGCCGAGAGAGGGACTGTATGGCGGCGTGCCGAGAGAGGGACTGTATGGCGGCGTGCCGAGAGAGGGACTGTATGGCGGCGTGCCGAGAGAGGGACTGTATGGCGGCGTGCCGAGAGAGGGACTGTATGGCGGCGTGCCGAGAGAGGGACTGTATGGCGGCGTGCCGAGAGAGGGACTGTATGGCGGCGTGCCGAGAGAGGGACTGTATGGCGGCGTGCCGAGAGGGGGACCTGTATGGCGGCGTGCCGAGAGGGGGACCTGTATGGCGGCGTGCCGAGAGGGGGACCTGTATGGCGGCGTGCCGAGAGGGGGACCTGTATGGCGGCGTGCCGAGAGGGGGACTGTATGGCGGCGTGCCGAGAGGGGGACTGTATGGCGGCGTGCCGAGAGAGGGACTGTATGGCGGCGTGCCGAGAGAGGGACTGTATGGCGGCGTGCCGAGAGAGGGACTGTATGGCGGCGTGCCGAGAGAGGGACTGTATGGCGGCGTGCCGAGAGGGGGACCTGTATGGCGGCGTGCCGAGAGGGGGACCTGTATGGCGGCGTGCCGAGAGGGGGACCTGTATGGCGGCGTGCCGAGAGGGGGACCTGTATGGCGGCGTGCCGAGAGGGGGACCTGTATGGCGGCGTGCCGAGAGGGGGACCTGTATGGCGGCGTGCCGAGAGGGGGACCTGTATGGCGGCGTGCCGAGAGGGGGACCTGTATGGCGGCGTGCCGAGAGGGGGACCTGTATGGCGGCGTGCCGAGAGGGGGACCTGTATGGCGGCGTGCCGAGAGGGGGACCTGTATGGCGGCGTGCCGAGAGGGGGACCTGTATGGCGGCGTGCCGAGAGGGGGACCTGTATGGCGGCGTGCCGAGAGGGGGACCTGTATGGCGGCGTGCCAAGAGAAGACACTCCACATGTTACTCTTATGTGCCTGTTGGCCCTTCAGAGCTCTTAAAACGTCATATTCCAATACGGGCTTCCTCATAGACAAAGCACAGCCATGCCCCAGCTAAAGCCGGCTACACATTATACAATCTTCTTGTACAATTTTCCTTTTTAGGTTTACCAAAACCATATAATATGAGGTCAAAGCTAAACACTTTCACTTTGAATGCAATCAGGCCAGCCCTTGTACTACATGGTTGAAGGTAGAGGAAGTTGAAAAAAAAAAATAGTATAATGTGTAGCAAAGCTAAAAAATAATTTTAAGACCTACGCAGGCACAGGGAGAACATGCAAACTCCAGGCTGAGCACAGTGTGGGGGGGGGGGGGGAACCAGGGGTGGGTTGGGCACAGGGTTTACGGGGGAAACCAGGAGTGCGTTGGGCACAGGGTGCTGGGTTCGGGGGTGCGTTGGGCACAGGGTGCTGGGTTCGGGGGTGCGTTGGGCACAGGGTGCTGGGTTCGGGGGTGCGTTGGGCACAGGGTGCTGGGTTCGGGGGTGCGTTGGGCACAGGGTGCTGGGTTTGGGGGTGCGTTGGGCACAGGGTGCTGGGTTCGGGGGTGCGTTGGGCACAGGGTGTGGGGTTCAGGGGTGCGTTGGGCACCGGATGTGGGGTTCAGGGGTGCGTTGGGCACCGGGTGTGGGGTTCAGGGGTGCGTTGGGCACCGGGTTCGGGGGTGCGTTGGGCACCGGGTGTGGGGTTCGGGGGTGCGTTGGGCACAGGGTTCGGGGGTGCGTTGGACACCAGGTGTGGGGTTCAGGAGTGCGTTGGGTGCTGGGTTCGGGGGTGCGTTGGGCACCGGGTGTGGGTTTCGGGGGTGCGTTGGGCACCTGGTGTGGGGTTTTAGGGGTGCGTTGGGCATAGAATGCGGGGTACAGGGATGCACTGGGCACAGGGTTCAGGGGTGCTTTTATGTGCAGGTTTTTTTTTCTGCACAGGAATCTGCAACATGTATAAATCTCACTGATAACTGATGTAAACTGGTGTCTCTGCAGGTGAAGTGCGTCGGTGTCTATCAGTGTTTTCTACCCGCATGGTGGGAACGAGGCCTTTACTCTCCCTCTCTTATTTTCCCAGGAAGCAGAGATGTTGCGATCGATTTCGTTCCACCCGTCGGGAGACTTCATCATTGTCGGCACGCAACACCCAACCCTACGGCTTTACGACGTCAACACCTTCCAGTGCTTCGTCTCCTGCAACCCTCAGGATCAGCACACGGACGCCATCTGCTCGGTCAACTACAACCCCACCGCCAACACCTACGTCACTTGCAGCAAGGACGGCAGCATCAAGCTGTGGGACGGCGTGTCCAACCGCTGCGTCAACACGTGGGACAAGGCCCACGACGGGGCCGAGGTGTGCTCCGCCATCTTCTCCAAAAACTCCAAGTACATCTTGTCCAGCGGGAAGGACTCGGTGGCCAAGCTGTGGGAGATCTCCACGGGACGGATGCTGGTTAAGTATACAGGTAAGGTAATCCAGCACTGTGGTGTCCATCCATCTGTGGTGAGTTATGCAGGATGAAGCCGAGAAGCCGGTCCTAGTCTCTGGAGGCCGTTGGGTCCCCACACATCATACACTCGGCTCTCCTGCAGCTCTCCATTTGTGAATTCCAATTTGCATCCCTTTTACATCCTACAATTGTATTTAGGGTGTGACATGGTGCTAATGGGACACCCCCATCGCCTACCTCCCTGTGACAGCGTACAGGAGTTCTGCTTCCCCACAGTAGCTGTCACTTTTAAAATTGGCGCGGTTTCCAAATCCCGCATTGGACACTCTGAATGCCAATCAAAGCACCTGTCCCTAAAAAAAATGGTAAGCTTACAGTTCTGTTGACATAGCACTTCAAAAATATTATGCCATGTCGCTTTCTTGGCACTTCAAAAAAGTCTGACGGTGCTCGCTCATGGACGGGGACCAGAGAGAGGAGGATGGGCAAACCAGAAGATCAGCAGATCTGGGGGGTTCACTACTGAGCAAGGGATCAGCAGAGCTGGGGGGGGGGGGGGGTGTAACACACACACACACACACACACACACACACACACACACACACACACACTACAGTGGAACCTCGTATTGCGAGTAACGTGGTTAATGAGCGTTTTGCAATACATATATATATATATATATATATATATATATATATTCGAGTTAATGGTGTTTTTTTTTTTTAAACCTTCCTCTTTTAGTATTATTAAGGTGAAAAAACATCAGATAATTAACGCCCCCCCCCCCCCCCCCCCCCCGTTTACTTACTTGACCTCTTGAAAGTCGTTGAAAACGCACTGGATCTCGGCTCTTCATTTGATAGATTGATAGCAGCGCAGCCATTGGCTCCCGCTGCTGTCAATCAAATCCAATGACGCGGGCACTGGGGGGGGGGGGGGGGCGAGGCTGAGTCCGGCATTCGTGTCTATGGACGCAAATCTTGGACTCTGGAGCGTGCCCACAAGGTAACCCCCTTGGGAAAGCGCTTCTCCTAGGGGGTTATCTGATGCGGGGAGAAGCCGAGAGAGCCGCCGAAGGACCCCAGAAGACGAGGACCGGGGCCACTCTGTGTGCAAAACGAGCTGCACAGTGGAGGTAAGTATGAAATATATATTATACATTTATTTAATCGAACCTATACAACCCCCTTTAATGTTTCGGGGGTTCTAAGTAATTTTCTAGCAAAAAAAAAAGGCCTGGTCTGCGAGTTAAATCAAAGTAAGCTGGGATGTCGGAGCCTCCTGTGACCAGCAGGGGGAAACGTTGTGTTTAGTAATGGTAGTCGGCCAGCTCAGCAAAGCTGCTAATATTTTAAAGCGGAGGTTCACCATAAAACAATTATATATCATTCCATTCAGCATACTTGCGTCAGCTACAGTATGCTGTTGTGTTTTTTCTTTTTTTTTTTCGTTTAATCGTTCATTTTCTTTTCAGAGGCGTAGATGATTGACGTGCGGCTATGGCGCGTCGCGCGTTCCGAAAATAGCCCGAAATAGGACTCGGCTATATACGGCGCCTGCGCAGTCAGCTCCTAGACTGTGCGCAGGCGCCGTATAGCCCCGCCAAGAGCCGAGTCCTAGTCCGCCTATTTTCGGAAACGCGTGACGCGCCACAGCCGCACGTCAATCGTGTACCACTCTTCATAGGAATGTCTATTCCCCGCGGGTGGAAGAAAAGAAACTGAACGATTAAACGGTAAGTACAGCGGACAAAAAAAAAACGGCATACTGTGGCTGACGCAAGTATGCTGGATGGGATGTTTTTTTTAGGGTGAACCTCCGCTTTAAATATAAAACCAGCACAAATGTTACATTGTTCGTCAGGTTGAAAAAAAACACAAGTCCATCCAGTTCAACCATAAAAAAGAAATAAAAGAAAAAAAATAGTTATTTATTTATTATTTTTTTATTTTCACAGCACAAATGTAGCACTAAAGAAACACAATTGCGTTTTTATTTGCCCTGATTGTGGGGGGGTTGCATTTCCGCTGAGCTAAGTCAGCAGCCTATGTGCAGTGCCTGTATATTAGCTGATGCCCCAATGTCGGGATAAGGGGGGTGGAAGGCTCAGTGGGTTGTGTGAATGAGGAGAGATCAGTCACCTCACATTAGAACCATTGTAAAGCCTTGTTGTGACCCGCTGACCCGCCATACTTTCCCGTCTTGTTGGAGATTTTAAATTGCAATTCTCCCCTATGCAGGTGCCGGGCTGAGCGGACGCCAGGTCCACCGGACTCAAGCCGTGTTCAACCACACCGAAGACTACGTCCTTCTCCCCGACGAACGGACCATCAGCCTGTGCTGCTGGGACTCCAGAACGGCCGAGCGCCGCAACCTCCTCTCGCTGGGTCACAACAACATCGTGCGCTGCATCGTTCACTCTCCCACCAACCCCGGATTCATGACGTGCAGCGACGACTTCCGAGCCCGCTTCTGGTACCGCCGCTCCACCACGGACTGATCTGCCGCCGCCCCAACACAAACGGAGCCGCCGCCACCGCACCACCACGGACTGAAACCGCCGCTCCACCACGGACTGATCTGCCGCTCCACCACGGACTGATCTGCCGCTGCCCCAACACAAACGGAGCCGCCGCCACCGCACCACCATGGACTGAACCGCCGCTCCACCACGGACTGATCTGCCGCTGCCCCAACACAAACGGAGCCGGAGCCGCCGCCGCACCACCATGGACTGAACCGCCGCTCCACCACGGACTGATCTGCCGCCGCCCCAACACAAACGGAGCAGCCGCCGCCACCGCACCACCATGGACTGAACCGCCGCTCCACCACGGACTGATCTGCCGCCGCCCCAACACAAACGGAGCCACCGCACCACCATGGACTGAACCACTGCTCCACCACAAACTGATGTACATAGACCTGAACAATATGAACTAAATGGAGCCTTAGGCTGCATTCACACCTAGGCGTATATACGCCTGAAGCGCGACGCTCGTGCCACTGGAGGGGCGAATTTACATTGATGTCTATGAGATGGTTCACATCTCACGCCGAACGCCGAAACGCCTGCCGCCTGAAAACAAGTCCCGGACCCTTTTTTCAGGCGTCGTTCGGCATAGACATCAATGTAAAATCTTTTCTGAGAAAAAAATAAATAAATGTATGCGTATGCCGCGTTATAGTGTGAATGCAGCCTTAGAGATGGACAGCGTGGAGGGATGTGGTCTTGTATATGAATTCCAAGCCCAGCATTCTAGTTCTGTATTTTTTTTTTAATCTGTGGAATTTCGATCTGCCTTAAACCGCCATCCTCCTGCATTCCTTTTTGCCGGAGGGGGTCCCGATCTACGCGTTCTGCTGCCAGGACCGCAATGACTTTATACACAACGCACGCCATTCTCTCTGTGTGTAATGAATTTGCAAATGTCAGAGACAACAGGCCAATCCTTTTTTTTTATATTATTAAATGTTTTTTTTTTTTGTCTTTTTATCTAAAATCAAATGACTTTTATGCTTTTCTTTTACTTGTCTTGAGAGGTTTCCCTTTTTAAATTGTTCTTTTTATTTAGATGCAACTAATAGGGCTGGGGAAAAAATCTATTTGAATCCTGAATTGAGTTGTGAGGGCAAATCGATTCACATTTTGATCAAATCGATTATTTTTTTTGAGAGAGAGATATAATAAATATAAATATATATATTTTATAGGTCAGCACTCCGTGGACTAGGCCGAAGCTGCGCCCTTTCTCGCCTAAAAAACTTAGGACCGGCTCGGTGTCCATGGAGGAAAAAAAACTGATTTGCATCAAGGGTTTATTTTTTTTTTCAACCACTTCAGCCCCGGACCAGTACGCAGCTAAAGGACCAGGCCCCTTTTTGCGATTCGGCACTGCGTCGCTTTGACAATTGCGCGGTCGTGCGACGTGGCTCCCAAACAAAATTGGCGTCCTTTTTTCCCCCAAATAGAGCTTTCTTTTGGTGGTATTCGATCACCTCTGCGGTTTTTATTTTTTGCGCTATAAACAAAAATAGAGCGACAACTTTGAAGAAAATGCAATATTTTTATGCAATATGTGACCGATCGCGGGACACCGGTGGTGATCGGGTCCCGCTGCCGCGGAGCTTCGGACCAGGTCACGGGCGCGAACTTAAAAGGGACACGTGCTTGTGCCATTCTGCCGACGTATATCTGCGTTAGGCGGTCCTTAAGTGGTTAAGAGATCGCAGATTTTTTTTTGCCTAAAATCGCCCAGCCCTAGCAACTAGTGAATGCGACACGGATTGCACCAATCGCTAAACACACAATGACTTTCTTTATCTTAATAACTCTTGTGTTTTGCAGTAAAAAGGTCTTTGGAGGAAATGTAAAAATGATTTGCAAAAGTAAAATCCAGGGACAGACCAGTCGGAGGTCTGCTCTCCAGGGACAGACCTGTCGGAGGTCTGCTCTCCAGGCACAGACCTGTCGGAGGTCTGCTCTCCAGGCACAGACCTGTCGGAGGTCTGCTCTCCAGGCACAGACCTGTCGGAGGTCTGCTCTCCAGGGACAGACCTGTCGGAGGTCTGCTCTCCAGGCACAGACCTGTCGGAGGTCTGCTCTCCAGGCACAGACCTGTCGGAGGTCTGCTCTCCAGGGACAGACCTGTCGGAGGTCTGCTCTCCAGGGACAGACCTGTCGGAGGTCTGCTCTCCAGGGACAGACCTGTCGGAGGTCTGCTCTCCAGGGACAGACCTGTCGGAGGTCTGCTCTCCAGGAACAGACCTGTCGGAGGTCTGCTCTCCAGGGACAGACCTGTCGGAGGTCTGCTCTCCAGGCACAGACCTGTCGGAGGTCTGCTCTCCAGGCACAGACCTGTCGGAGGTCTGCTCTCCAGGGACAGACCTGTCGGAGGTCTGCTCTCCAGGGACAGACCTGTCGGAGGTCTGCTCTCCAGGGACAGACCTGTCGGAGGTCTGCTCTCCAGGGACAGACCTGTCGGAGGTCTGCTCTCCAGGGACAGACCTGTCGGAGGTCTGCTCTCCAGGCACAGACCTGTCGGAGGTCTGCTCTCCAGGGACAGACCTGTCGGAGGTCTGCTCTCCAGGCACAGACCTGTCGGAGGTCTGCTCTCCAGGCACAGACCTGTCGGAGGTCTGCTCTCCAGGCACAGACCTGTCGGAGGTCTGCTCTCCAGGGACAGACCTGTCGGAGGTCTGCTCTCCAGGGACAGACCTGTCGGAGGTCTGCTCTCCAGGGACAGACCTGTCGGAGGTCTGCTCTCCAGGGACAGACCTGTCGGACTATGGAGAAATCGGATGAAAACGGATCTGCTAAAAGGATGGAACATAGGGTCTCCCTCGGTCTGGATTTCACGCATCGGATATCAACAGACAAGGGGTGTGCATCTTCTCTGGTCTCACAATTTGATATGATTCGGCGATGCATCGTGAAGGAAGTGCGCATGGTTAAAAACTTTTTATCCAAAAATTCAAGCAGTCAGAAAAACTCAATTTTTTTTTCTCCAGTGGCAGAGGGATGGTGGGATTGGACTGGCATGGTGAGACCAGATTGGCATGGTGGGATTAGAGGCATAGTGGGATGATGGGACCAGACTGGGTGGATGGGATCAGGGGGATGGTGGGATCAGACTGGCATGGTGTGAGGGTGGAATCAGACTGGTATGGTGGGATCAGAGGCATGGTGGGAGGATGGGATCAGAGGGATGGTAGGATCAGACTGGCATGGTGGGATCAGAGGCATGGTGGGGTGATGGAATCAGACTTGCATGGTGGGATCAGGCTGGGATTAGACTGGCATGGTGGGGTGATGGAATCAGACTGGCATGGTGGGATCAGACTGGCATGGTGGGACCAGACTGGCATGGTGGGAGGATGGGATCAGAGGGATGGTAGGATCAGACTGGCATGGTGGGATCAGAGGCATGGTGGGGTGATGGAATCAGACTTGCATGGTGGGATCAGGCTGGGATTAGACTGGCATGGTGGGGTGATGGAATCAGACTGGCATGGTGGGATCAGACTGGCATGGTGGGATCAGAGGCATGGTGGGGTGATGGAATCAGACTTGCATGTTGGGATCAGGCTGGGATTAGACTGGCATGGTGGGGTGATGGAATCAGGCTGGCATGGTGTGATCAAAGGCATGTTGGGATCAGACTGGCATGGTGGGGTGGTGGGATCAGAGGCATGTTGGGATCAGACTGGTGTGGTGGGATCAGACTGGGATAGGCAGAGGGGTAATGGTAGTGGAGGGATTGGTATCGGTGACACTGGCACTTACCTGCTCTTAGTGTCAGTTGATTCCCCCTCCTCCATGCTCCTTGGTGTGCCTTCCCTCTTGCGGTGGCACCAGCGATTCCTCTCCTCCTGTTGGGTCTCCTTCCTCCCTCTACACTGTACTTGCTGTCGGCTCATCAGCTGCCTTTCTTTTTCAAATAACGTCATCAAAAATTCAGCCGACCCGTCGCCACTGACATCCGACCTGATGGCGGAACTGATCGGAAAGCCTGTGTGAAAGGGGCCTTATGTGTTACTAAACCCACAACAGTAAGATCAGTGTGTATATACAGTAGAGATGGCCTCGGCCATGTTTGGAATCCTAGTCCCAACCAGCCTGCCCGATCCCACCAGGAAGCCGACACTGCACACCGCTGATCACAGGCAGTGAGACATTTCCTGGCCTGTGCAGCTGCAGACTGTGATTAGGGGTGCGCAGTGTCGGCTTCCTGGCGGGTTGGGAGTACGATCCCAAACACGGCCCGAGCCCATCTCTGATATGCAGTAAAGCATGCTTGTTATATTCACTGTGGAACCTACAGGGGTTAATCCTCTGCACTGTGTGAAAAAGGCTGTCTTCTCTGATCCTCTCCTTCTTCCACTGTCCTCAATCTATCTCCTGATAAAACAGAGCCTTGGGGGTAAGCTGCACATGCTCAGTTTGACGCGTATTGCTAGAAAGTTTTTATTTTCTTGGGAGGGTGCATGTGATCAGCACAAGGCCAATCAGCACTGTCCAGATGAGACACTGAGACAGAGGGTCAGGAGTCTTGCCGTCTCATAGGACAGTCAGAGTGGATTGAAAACTCATCCTACAAGCTTTAACCAGACACTGATAGAAGTCACAAGGCTGCTCTATACTGCTGATGAGAAAAGGTATTTATCAGTTTATATTGCATTTTCATGTGCCGTGTACTGTGGGAGAGCAGTTATAATGAATGCAGGGTCCTGGGGGGACCAGATATAGTGACTGCAGACTCCTGGGGAGACCAGATATAGTGAATGCAGGCTCCTGGGTAGATCAGATATAGTGAATGCAGGGTCCTGGGGAGACCAGATATAGTGAATGCAGGCTCCTGGGGAGAGCAGATATAGTGAATGCAGGCTCCTGGGTAGATCAGATATAGTGAATGCAGGGTCCTGGGGAGACCAGATATAGTGAATGCAGGCTCCAGGGGAGAGCAGATATAGTGAATGCAGGGTCCTGGGGAGACCAGATATATCACTGGATGACGTATAGAAGAGATTTCCCCTCTGTTCCTGTTACGGTGGCTAATCGTTTGTGCCTTGGGGAGATTTCTCTTCGCTTCCTGTCCTGGGATCACAGCAGGAAGTGAGGATGAATCTCTCCAAATTTTAGAAGAAATTTCCTCTTAGACAACTGTCACTGGATGAGGTATAGAAGATTCCTCATCGGTTTCTGTTCTGGTGGTGTTCCATCAGATATGGCGACCAGTCGCCGCCATCTTGCTACACCCCACACTCAAATGAATTTAACGTTTATGTTATTTTTTTTTTTTTTTTTTTTTTTTTAAAGTGTATTTTTGTGCGTGAACTCGAGAGAGAGGAGCCGGACTGCAGGAGTTGGGAGTAGGCAGACCCTCCCCCCGGAGGCAATCGCCATCCTTCTCCATGCCCCTGGTGGCAATGGCGGGTGTGAAGGGGGGCCTCCCACTCACCCCACCCTACCTGCTCCTCTTGGGAGCCCAACTGGGGCCCAACGGGACCCCAATGGGGCAGAGGGACTCCCCCTATGAGGGAGTGAGGGGGCCTAGCCCACCCAGCCAGCCCCGTAGGTCCTTCGCCTCTCTTTATTTTAGGAGACCGCATGGCCAAAGTGCATGTGTTTTAAACCAATTTTGTGTGCGTGCAAGTGTGGTGGTTTTTGTGGGGGGGGGGGGGGGGTGGGCGTACTAAGCACAGGCGTACCTTGCATAGCACACCCACCGGGAGCCGGGCTGAGACCACCAAACTCAATTCACATGTAGCCGAGACCGGGATCCGAACCCTTGGCTGCAGAGGTGAATGGCTTGTCAGCGCAGTGCCAATCACGTTGAGCCACCACAGCTCCCCGTTATTTTTGTTTTTGATTTGAATTTTTATGTTATTTTTATGGCTAATTTGTTTTTGAATTTAACTTTTGTTATTTTTATGTCTTTTTTGTTTGTGAAATTAATTTTTTTATGTTATTTTTATGTTTTATTTGTTTTTGATTTGAACTTTTATGTTATTTTATGTTATTTTTTATGTCTATTTTGTTTTTGATTTAAACTTTTATGTTATTTTTTTATGTCTAATTTGTTTTTGAATTTACTTTTTTTTATGTTTTTTTATTTGTTTTGGAATTTACTTTTTTTATGTTATTTTTATGTCTATTTTGTTTGTGAAATACATTTTTTACGTTATTTTTATGTCTATTTTTTTTTTTATTATTATTATTATTTTTATTCAAACTGTGAAGTTTGCAGTGTCGGTACAGTGTGGTGAATGCGTTGCTCGCATTGCAGGCTGCATTTGACGGGTCAGGAAGTTGCAGACATCCTGCGGTTTTCAGCTGAACATTTTCATATTCCTCTTTTTTTTTTTTCGTTTCATCTTTTCACTTTATTTTTAAAGAACCGCAAACAGAGCTGTCATCTCGCGTCTCTTATAAACAGGGAGACTTGAACCTCTAGATTGACTTAATTTCTGGTTTCCAAAAAAAAGACATTGCGGCGGACAAATCAGATATTTTCCAATAAGAAAAAGTAAAAAAAAAATTAAATAAAAATGTCTTTTAGACCAATATGTATTCTGCTACATATTTTTGGTTAAAAAAAAAAAAAAACAATAAATGTATATTGATCGGTGTGCACAAAAGTTATATCATATATAGAATCTTTTTTTTTTTTTTTTTTAATAGTAAACCTTTATTTTTATTTTGTACTAGTAATGGCGGCGGTCAGCAATTTATAGCGGGGCTGCGACATTGCGGCGGACAAACCGGACACTAAGTGACATTTTTTTACACTTTTTTTTTGAGGGCAGCGGTTACACCAATGCAGTGATCAGTGCTAAAAATATGCACTGTCACTGTACTAATGACAGTGCCCGGGAAGGGGTTAACACCGAGGGGGCGATCAAAGGGTTAAATGAGTGCCTTACGATGTGCCTACTCACTGTGGGGAGGAAATGCTTCTACTATGATCGGCGGGTATCGAGTCCGTCTGACCCGCTGATTGGCTCCCACTGTGGAATTGCCAGTGGGCACGCATGTAAAAATAATGAGCACCCCCCCCCCATGCCTCCTTTTTACCCCACCCAATCCTTGTTTCTTCGTTCTTAATGTCACCCTAACTATAACATGCAAGATATAAGCAGCTGGCAAAGGCACGGCTGGAGGAAGTACCAGATTCCACCAGCAGATGGCAGCACATCGGTGAGCTTTAAAGTCTGCACGCACACCCATGTAATATATTTAAGATTACAATATATATATATATATCTTGTTATACATATTTAATACATTTAATATTATATTATTTATATATATATATATATATATATATATATATATATATATATATATTAAATTTATTAAATATGTATAACAATATATATATAAAAAATATATATTATATTAAATTTACTAAATATATATAACAATATATTTATATACATAAAAAATATTAAATTTAATAGGAATAACAATATATATATATAACATGCATTCACAACGCTTCACTTTTTCTACATTTTATTTTAAATTAATACAATTTATTATTTTCCTCCAAAATTCCTACAAATAATCCCCCATAACGACAACGTGAGAGAAGTTTGTTTGAAATCTTTGCAAATTTATAAAAAAAACAAATAAAATCCCATGTACATAAGTATCACAGGCTCCTCCCATGTACATAAGTATCACAGGCTCCTCCCATGTACATAAGTATCACAGGCTCCTCCCACGTACATAAGTATCACAGCCTCCTCCCATGTACATAAGTATCACAGGCTCCTCCCATGTACATAAGTATCACAGGCTCCTCCCACGTACATAAGTATCACAGGCTCCTTTCATGCACATAAGTATAACAGGCTCCTTCCACGTACACAAGTATCACAGGCTCCTCCCATGTACATAAGTATCACAGGCTCCTTTCATGCACATAAGTATCACAGGCTCCTCCCACGTACATAAGTATCACAGGCTCCTCCCATGCACATAAGTATCACAGGCTCCTCCCATGTACATAAGTATCACAGGCTCCTCCCACGTACATAAGTATCACAGGCTCCTCCCATGCACATAAGTATCACAGGCTCCTCCCATGTACATAAGTATCACAGGCTCCTCCCATGCACATAAGTATCACAGGCTCCTCCCATGTACATAATTATCACAGGCTCCTCCCATGTACATAATTATCACAGGCTCCTCCCATGTACATAAGTATCACAGGCTCCTCCCATGCACATAAGTATCACAGGCTCCTCCCGTGTACATAAGTACCAAAGGCTCCTCCCATGCACATAAGTATAACAGGCTCCTCCCATGTACATAGGTATCACAGGCTCCTCCCATGTCCAAAATTATCACAGGCTCCTCCCATGTACATAAGTATCACAGGCTCCTCCCATGTACATAAGTATCACAGGCTCCTCCCATGTACATAAGTATCACAGGCTCCTCCCATGCACATAAGTATAACAGGCTCCTCCCATGCACATAAGTATCACAGGCTCCTCCCATGTACATAAGTATAACAGGCTCCTCCCATGCACATAAGTATCACAGGCTCCTCCCATGCACATAAGTATCACAGGCTCCTCCCATGCACATAAGTATCACAGGCTCCTCCCATGCACATAAGTATCACAGGCCCTCTGAAGAAAGATCCGCATTCAGATTGTGTTTTTTAGAGGACATTGTACAGGCAATGAGGAGGCAACCCTAAAATGCCCCTCCCCCACCACCACCACCGCGCCGCAATCGCGTGCAAGGCATTATGGGCGCAGCGTGTAAACAGCGAAACAGCCCCGTCCAGCTGTTATCTTACAGTTCTGGCTGCCAGCTGGGGGGAGGGGCATAAAATCACAGTTCAGACGTACGTTTATATAGCCCCTTGACCACTGCATTAAAGAGTGGGTGTGGCCAAATTGTACTAAAAGTGGGAGGGCCTTACATTAGCATTGTTAATTACCATGAGTGTGTTACGCACTGAGTTCAGACATACACTACGTTTTGTAGAGGGTGCAAGGATTAGGAGTGTTCTAGGTTCAGTGTGCAGGGCTCAGACGTGTGCTATGTACAGAGTGCAACCATCAGGGGTGTTCTATGTTCAGGGTGCAAGGCTCAGAAGTGCACTATGTACAGGGTGAAAAGCTCAGGAGTGTGCAAACAACCGGGTGCAACACTCAGAAGTGTGCAAAGGAAAGAGTGCAAGGCTCAGGAGTGTGCAATGTTCAGGAGTCCGCTATGTACAGGGTGCAGGGCTCAGGAGTGTGCTACATACAGGGTGAAAGGATCAGGAGTGTTCAACATTTAGGGCGCAGGGCTCAGGAGTGTTCTACGTTCAGGATGCAAGGCTCAGGAATGTGATAAGTACAAGGTGCACACTCAGGAGTGTGCCAAGTACAGAGTGCCAGGCTCAGGAGTATGCTATGTACAGGATGCAAAGCTTGTGAGTGCACTATGTTCAGAATGCAGGGTTTAGGAGTGTACTATGTAGAGGGTGCAGAGCTCAGGAGTGTGCAATGTACAAATTGCAAGGCTCAGGAGTGTGCTATGTACACAATGTAAGGCTCAGGAGTGTGCTAAGTACACTCATGAGCCCTGCACCCTGTACTTAGCACACACGCAAGCTTTACACCCTGTACTTAGCACACTCCTGAGCCTTGCACTCTGTACACAGCACACGCCTGAGCCTTTCACCCTGTACAAACCACACTCCTGAGCCCTGCACTCTGTACACAGCACACTTCTAAGCCTTGCACTCTGTACATAGCACACTTCTAAGCATTGCACTCTGTACATAGCACCCTTCTGAGCCTTGTACCCTGTACACACCACACTCCTGATCTTGCACTCTGTACACAACACACTCCTGATCTTGCACTCTGTACACAGCCCACTCCTGAGCCCTGCACTCAGTACATACCACACTCTTGAGCCCTGCACCCTGTACATAGCACACTCCTGATCTTTGCACTCTGTACATACCACACTCCTGAGCCCTGCACTCTGTACATACCACACTCTTGAGCCCTGCACCCTGTACATAGCACACTCCTGAGCTTTGCACTCTGTACATAGCACACTCCTGAGACTGCACCCTGTACATTTAGGAACACCCACTCCTCAAGACTGATAACCACCCACAAGGGCACATATATATATTTGCATAACTCCTCCCAACAGCGAGCCCACTGCTTACATCAGGACTGAGTGCTCCGGAGAGGAGTACTGAGGTAAGGTGCTGTGATGTGACCCGCCACCATCTGCCTGCATTGCATAGAGAAGCACAGAGACCCAAAAGGGGAATGTAATAAAAATGGAAAGGTTTTATTTATGAATATTTTTTCTCACATGGGGGGGGGGAGGGGGGTACCGGGAAAATATAAGCAGATAAAGCGGGGGCCCGGGAAGACGCGGTAGCCTCAGCGGAGGACCCTCCGTCCCGGGGGGGGCGGCGCACGGAATAGAACGTTTGTATTTTGGGTTCTCCTTCTTATCGAGGTTGGGACAGACAGCTGTGAACTTCCTGTGTCTGACAGATGTGATGCAGCTGAGCGAGGAGAGCGGCCGGCTGTGTGCGCAGAGGAGCAGAGGGAGCCGTCCGGAGATGGAGCAACCCGTCCGCAGCGCCACCAACGCGGTGAGTCCCCCGGAGGGCCCCGCCCGGTGCCACCGACTGGGGGGGGGGGGGGGGCAATTCAGAGATTAAGAAGGCTGGCACCCGATCTGAGTGTTTATAGTGGGGGGGCTGGTCTGTTTGCATGGACCATGTAAAGGTCCCTACTTTACGTCCTCCGGGGCGGTGCCACACCAAGGCTGACAGCTGTCAGTAAATTTACTGACACTTTGTATAAATCAGTGTCTGTAAATATCAGGGGCTGATGATTTGTCCTGGTGTGTCTATACTGTATTTTTAATAGGAGTTCCGTCGTGTTTTTATGTTGTCAGTAAAAAAAGAAAAAGTGCCCCGTCAGTAAATTTCCCATATTTTGTCAGTAAAAAAAATGAAGCGGGAGGTTGGCACACTTGGCTGAAACCTGATAGAGCGATCTGATCAGGAGTGTGGTGCATACAGGGTGAAAGGATCAGAGGTGTTCTACGTTCAGGGTGCAGGGCTCAGAAGTGCACTACCTACAGGGTGCAAGGCTCAGGAGTGCGTTACGTACAGGGTGCAAGGCTCAGGAGTGCGTTACGTACAGGGTGCAAGGCTCAGGAGTGCGTTACGTACAGGGTGCAAGGCTCAGGAGTGCGTTACGTACAGGGTGCAAGGCTCAGGAGTGCGTTACGTACAGGGTGCAAGGCTCAGAGGTGCACTACCTACAGGGTGCAAGGCTCAGGAGTGCGTTACGTACAGGATGCAAGGCTCAGGAGTGCGTTACGTACAGGGTGCAAGGCTCAGGAGTGCGTTACGTACAGGGTGCAAGGCTCAGGAGTGCGTTACGTACAGGGTGCAAGGCTCAGGAGTGCGTTACGTACAGGGTGCAAGGCTCAGGAGTGCGTTACGTACAGGGTGCAAGGCTCAGAGGTGCACTACCTACAGGGTGCAAGGCTCAGGAGTGCGTTACGTACAGGGTGCAGGGCTCAGGAGTGCGTTACGTACAGGGTGCAAGGCTCAGGAGTGCGTTACGTACAGGGTGCAGGGCTCAGAAGTGCACTACCTACAAGGTGCAAGGCTCAGGAGTGCGTTACGTACAGGGTGCAGGGCTCAGAAGTGCACTACCTACAGGGTGCAAGGCTCAGGAGTGCGTTACGTACAGGGTGCAAGGCTCAGAAGTGCACTACCTACAGGGTGCAAGGCTCAGGAGTGCGTTACGTACAGGGTGCAAGGCTCAGGAGTGCGTTACGTACAGGGTGCAGGGCTCAGAAGTGCACTACCTACAAGGTGCAAGGCTCAGGAGTGCGTTACGTACAGGGTGCAGGGCTCAGAAGTGCACTACCTACAGGGTGCAAGGCTCAGGAGTGCGTTACGTACAGGGTGCAAGGCTCAGAAGTGCACTACCTACAGGGTGCAAGGCTCAGGAGTGTGTTACGTACAGGGTGCAAGGCTCAGAAGTGCACTACCTACAGGGTGCAAGGCTCAGGAGTGCGTTACGTACAGGGTGCAGGGCTCAGAAGTGCACTACCTACAAGGTGCAAGGCTCAGGAGTGCGTTACGTACAGGGTGCAAGGCTCAGAAGTGCACTACCTACAGGGTTCAGGGCTTAGGAGTGTGCTAAGTACAGGGTGCAAGGCTCAGGAGTGCGTTACGTACAGGGTGCAAGGCTCAGGAGTGCACTACCTACAGGGTTCAAGACTTAGGAGTGTGCTAAGTACAGGGTGCAAGGCTCAGAAGTGTGTTACATACATGGTGCAAGGCTCAGGAGTGTGTTACATACATGGTGCAAGGCTCAAGAGTGTGTTACATACACGGTGCAAGGCTCAGGAGTGTGCTACGTAAAAGAAACGCATCTGGAATGCTTCACACCGGGTTGCCGCCAGCAGCTGCGGGCATCATTACCGGTACAACCCCCTAAAGCCGGAGCCGCATACACTCGGCGACAGGCGGTTAACAGATATACGCTCTCCTGGGAGGGGCGGGGCAAGTCTTAAAGACGTCCCCTAGAAATAAGATTTTTCTGGGCGCGATGCATCGATTGATTTCAGCACTCCTACTGTCCATGTGGTGTTTTTTTTATGCAGAGAAATCACTGAAAGCCCAATCCGTAAGTTTTCCACAAATTCGGCACTGATAGGTGACACTGATGAGGAGGCACTTATGGGCGTTGACAGGTGGCGTCATCAAGACTTGCCCCGCCCCTCCCAGGAGAGCGTATATCTGTTAACCGCCTGTCGCCGAGCGTATGCGGCTCCGGCTTTAGGGGGGTTGTACCGGGAACGATGCCCGCAGCTGCCGGCGGCAACCCGGTACCGTTTTTTTTTTTTTTTTTTTTTTTCTTAGAGCGGGCGCGGTTTGGCTTTCCAGGGATAACAAGAACTGATGCGGCTAAAAGCTGCTCGGCTGTTATGCTGGAGGAACGGGACGGGACATTCAGCAAAAATGCACGGGAATGCATCAAAAAGATCTCATTACACAAAAAAAGGAAAAGAAACGCATCTGGAATGCTTCATAAATGCATTGAGACGCATTACACACAAAAAATAAAAAAAAATAAAAGAAAATGTAGAAAAATTAAGAAAAAAATAAAAAAAAAGAAACAAGAAGGAAAATAGCATCTGGAAGGAATCAAAACGCAAGAAAAATGCAGAAAAATAGAAAAAGATAAAAACAAAAACACATCTAGAAGGCGTAAAAAAAATAAAAATAAAGTAAAAGAAAATGTAGAAAAATTAAGAGGAAAAAAAAGGAAGAAACAAGAGGGAAAAATGCATCTGGAATGCATCAAAAACACATCAAAACGCAAGGAAAATGCAAAAAAATAAATAAAAAAAGACAAAGAAATACACACATTTAGAATCAAAAATGCATAGGAAGGCATCAAAAAATGCAGCAGATCTCATTACACCAGTAAGGAAAAATGCTTAAAAGATGCATTGGAAAGCATTACACTAAAAAAATAAAAAAATAAAGGAAAATGTAGAAAAATTAAGAAAGAAAAAAGAGGAAAAATGCATCTGGAAAGTTCAAAAAAGGCATCGGAACGCATCAAAAGTACATAGAAATGCATCAAAACGCAAGAAAAATGCAGGGAAAAAAAACAGACATCTAGAAGGCATCAAAAAATTTTTTAAATAAAAGAAAATGTAGAAAAATTAAGAAAAAAAGAAAAAAAAGAAACAAGAAAGAAAAATGCATCTGTAAGGAATCAAAACGTAAGAAAAATGCAGAGAAATAGAAAAAGACAAAAAAAAAAACACATCTAGAAGGCATAAAAAATAAATAAAAAAAATAAAGTAAAAGAAAATGTAGAAAAATTAAGAAAAAAAAAGAAACAAGAAGGAAAAATGTATCTGGAAGGAATCAAAACGCAAGAAAAATGCAGAAAAATAGAAAAAGACAAAAAAAACACATCTAGAAGGCATAAAAAAATAAAAATAAAGTAAAAGAAAATGTAGAAAAATTAAGAGAAAAAAAAGGAAGAAACAAGAGGGAAAAATGCATCTGGAATGCATCAAAAACTCATCGGAATGCATTGCACCAAAAAAAAAAATGAACAAGAAAAATGGAGGAAACTGTAAAAAAAAAAAATGAAAAAAAATCAGAAGAGGAAAAAACACATCTGGAAAGTTCAAAAAAGGCATCGGAACGCATCAAAAGTACATAGAAATGCATCAAAACGCAAGAAAAATGCAGGAAAAAAAAATACATCTAGAAGGCATCAAAAAAATGTTTTAAATAAAAGAAAATGTGGAGAAATTAACAAAAAAAAAAGAAGAAAGAAACAAGAAGGGAAAATGCATCTGAAATGCATTAAAAAATCATAGAAACACATTAAAACGCAAGGAAAATGCAAAAAAACAAAAAAAAAGACAAAAAAACACATCTAGGAGGCACCAAAAGTGCACGGGAACGCATCAAAAATGCATCAGATCTCTTCACACCAACAAGTAAAAAAACGCATCTGGAATGCTTAAAAAATGCATTGGAAAGCATTACACCAAAAAATGTATAAATAAATAAAGGAAAATGTAGGGGAAAAAAAGAGAAAAAAACAAGAGGGAAAAATGCACCTGAAATGCATAAAAAAACATCAGAATGCATTACACACAAAATAAAATAAAAAATAAAATCCAAGAAAAACAAAACGCACATGCAGGAACACACATGCAGGGACACACATGCAGGGACGCACATGCAGGGACGCACATGCAGGGACGCACATGCAGGGACACACATGCAGGGACGCACATGCAGGAACGCACATGCAGGGACATACATGCAGGGACGCACATGCAAGGACACACATGCAAGGACGCACATGCAGGGACGCACATGCAGGGACGAACATGCAGGGACGCACATGCAGGAACGCACATGCAGGGACGCACATGCAGGGATGCACATGCAGGGACACGCATGCAGGGACGCACATGCAGGAACGCACATGCAGGGACGCACATGCAGGAACGCACATGCAGGGACGCACATGCAGGAACGCACATGCAGGACGCACATGCAGGGACGCACATGCAGGAATGCACATGCAGGGACGCACATGCAGGGACGCACATGCAGGAACACACATGCAGGGACACACATGCAGGGACGCACATGCAGGAACGCACATGCATGAACACACATGCAGGGACACACATGCAGGGACGCACATGCAGGGACGCACATGCAGGAACACACATGCAGGGACACACATGCAGGAACATACATGCAGGGACGCACATGCAGGGACGCACATGCAGGAACGCACATGCAGGAACGCACATGCAGGAACATACATGCAGGGACGCACATGCAGGAACGCACATGCAGGGACGCACATGCAGGAATGCACATGCAGGGACGCACATGCAGGGACGCACATGCAGGAACACACATGCAGGGACACACATGCAGGGACGCACATGCAGGCAACACACATGCAGGGACACACATGCAGGGACGCACATGCAGGGAACACACATGCAGGACATGCAGGGACGCACATGCAGGGACACGCAACACACATGCAGGGCACATGCAGGGACGCACATGCAGGAACATGCAGGGACGCACATGCAGAACATACATGCAGGGACGCACATGCAGGAATGCAGGGACACATGCAGGGACGCACATGCAGGGACGCACATGCAGGAACACACATGCAGGGACTCACATGCAGGGACGCACATGCAGGAACACAACACACATGCAGGGAACACACATGCACATGGGAACACACATGCAGGGACACACAGCAGGAACACACATGCGAACACACATGCAGGAACACACATGCAGGGACACATGCAGGGACGCAGGGACACACATGCAGGAACACACATGCAGGACACACATGCAGGGCACATGCAGGGACGCACATGCAGGGACGCACATGCAGGGACGCACATGCAGGAACATACATGAACACACATGCAGGGACACACATGCAGGAACACACATGCAGGGGGCACATGCAGGAACGCACGCACATGCAGGAACACACATGCAGGGACGCACATGCAGGGACGCACATGCAGGACATGCAGGAACGCACATGCAGGAACGCACATGCAGGGACTCACATGCAGGGACGCACATGCAGGAACACACATGCAGGGCACATGCAGGGACGCACATGCAGAACACACATGAACACACATGCAGGGGACACACACATGCAGGAACACACATGCAGGGACACACATGCAGGAACACACATGCAGGAACGCACATGCAGGAACACACATGCAGGGACACACATGCAGGGACGCACATGCAGGAACACACATGCAGGGACACACATGCAGAACAACATGAACACACATGCAGGGACGCAGGGACACACATGCAGGGACGCACATGCAGGAACACACATGCAGGGACGCACATGCAGAAACGCACATGCAGGAACACACATGCAGGGACACACATGCAGGAACACACATGCAGGGACACACATGCAGGGACGCACATGCAGGAACACACATGCAGGGACGCACATGCAGGGACACACATGCAGGGACACATCTGGACTGGGTTCCTGTGCTCTGAACCGGTCATGAGGGCATCGCAGTGCCTACGCTCTACTTTGGTTGGCTGTACTGGAACGCACGGCACTGGTGAGAACTGGGGCCATTGGAATCCGTGGTAAACCCCCCGCCCGTGCGATTCTGATGGGGGATAAAAACGCAGTGCGCTGCATGTGGTGTGAAGCAGCCCGGAGTCTGTCATGCAGAGTCTTCTGGGGGGGGGGGAGGGGGAGTACGGAGAGAATGATTCACTGGGGATTGCACAATCCTGATACTTCCCTCACAAAGTCCCTAAAATAACAGAAAATAACAGTGAGATATCAGAGATGGGATATGAAGGGCGAACCCCTATGATGGGTACAGAGAACACCGGAACTTCCCTCCCCTCCTCATCACATATAAAGGGAATCCGTTCTCCAATTTACAGCTAAGCTCTACTGACTGCAGGATCCTAGGGAGACCAGATATAGTGAATGCAGGCTCCTGGGGAGACCAGATATAGTGAATGCAGGCTCCTGGGGAGACCAGATATAGTGAATGCAGGCTCCTGGGGAGACCAGATATAGTGACTGCAGAGTCCTGGGGAGACCAGATATAGTGACTGCAGAGTCCTGGGGAGACCAGATATAGTGACTGCAGGCTCCTGGGGAGACCAGATATAGTGAATGCAGGCTCCTGGGGAGAGCAGATATAGTGACTGCAGGCTCCTGGGGAGACCAGATATAGTGACTGCAGGCTCCTGGGGAGAGAAGATATAGTGAATGCAGGCTCCTGGGGAGACCAGATATAGTGAATGCAGGCTCCTGGGGAGACCAGATATAGTGAATGCAGGCTCCTGGGGAGACCAGATATAGTGACTGCAGAGTCCTGGGGAGACCAGATATAGTGACTGCAGAGTCCTGGGGAGACCAGATATAGTGACTGCAGGCTCCTGGGGAGACCAGATATAGTGAATGCAGGCTCCTGGGGAGAGCAGATATAGTGACTGCAGGCTCCTGGGGAGACCAGATATAGTGACTGCAGGCTCCTGGGGAGAGAAGATATAGTGAATGCAGGCTCCTGGGGAGACCAGATATAGTGAATGCAGGCTCCTGGGGAGACCAGATATAGTGACTGCAGGGTCCTGGGGAGATCAGATATAGTGACTGCAGGATCCTGGGGAGAGCAGATATAGTGACTGCAGAGTCCTGGGGAGACCAGATATAGTGACTGCAGGCTCCTGGGGAGAGCAGATATAGTGACTGCAGGCTCCTGGGGAGACCAGATATAGTGACTGCAGGCTCCTGGGGAGAGCAGATATAGTGACTGCAGAGTCCTGGGGAGACCAGATATAGTGACTGCAGAGTCCTGGGGAGACCAGATATAGTGACTGCAGAGTCCTGGGGAGACCAGATATAGTGACTGCAGAGTCTTGGGGAGACCAGATATAGTGACTGCAGGGTCCTGGGGAGACCAGATATAGTGACTGCAGGCTCCTGGGGAGAGCAGATATAGTGACTGCAGGCTCCTGGGGAGAGCAGATATAGTGAATGCAGGCTCCTGGGGAGAGCAGATATAGTGACTGCAGGATCCTGGGGAGAGCAGATATAGTGACTGCAGAGTCCTGGGGAGACCAGATATAGTGACTGCAGGCTCCTGGGGAGAGCAGATATAGTGACTGCAGGCTCCTGGGGAGACCAGATATAGTGACTGCAGGCTCCTGGGGAGAGCAGATATAGTGACTGCAGAGTCCTGGGGAGACCAGATATAGTGACTGCAGAGTCCTGGGGAGACCAGATATAGTGACTGCAGAGTCCTGGGGAGACCAGATATAGTGACTGCAGAGTCCTGGGGAGACCAGATATAGTGACTGCAGGGTCCTGGGGAGACCAGATATAGTGACTGCAGGCTCCTGGGGAGAGCAGATATAGTGACTGCAGGCTCCTGGGGAGAGCAGATGTAGTGAATGCAGGCTCCTGGGGAGACCAGATATAGTGACTGCAGGCTCCTGGGGAGAGCAGATATAGTGACTGCAGAGTCCTGGGGAGACCAGATATAGTGAATGCAGGCTCCTGGGGAGAGCAGATATAGTGACTGCAGGCTCCTGGGGAGACCAGATATAGTGACTGCAGGCTCCTGGGGAGAGCAGATATAGTGACTGCAGAGTCCTGGGGAGACCAGATATAGTGAATGCAGGGTCCTGGGGAGACCAGATATAGTGACTGCAGGGTCCTGGGGAGACCAGATATAGTGACTGCAGGCTCCTGGGGAGAGCAGTGAATGCAGGCTCCTGGGGAGAGCAGATATAGTGACTGCAGGGTCCTGGGGAGACCAGATATAGTGAATGCAGGCTCCTGGGGAGACCCGATATAGTGAACGCAGAGTCCTGGGGAGACCAGATATAGTGACTGCAGGCTCCTGGGGAGACCAGATATAGTGACTGCAGGCTCCTGGGGAGACCAGATATAGTGACTGCAGGCTCCTGGGGAGACCAGATATAGTGACTGCAGGCTCCTGGGGAGACCAGATATAGTAAATGCAGGGTCCAGTCACAGGTTGGGGGCTCGTCCGGGATAACCTGGGCTCAGAGGAAGTGGGATGAATGGCCACACGTGTGAATGAAGTGTGAGCACGGGGGGGGGGGGGAGACTTTCTCCTGCCTGCAGCAGACTGGCGGCATCATCTCAGCCTAGGCCATTTTTGGTATAGCAAAGTGTAATCAGGTGTTAGCCCCCCTTTTTGGAGAAATCCCTCCTCTAGTGATGTAATGGGGCGGGATTAGTGCCAGTGGTGGGTGGAGCCTTAGGTAGATGGGGCATGGGAGCTGTGAAGATGTGGTCTCCTGCGGGTCCTGTGACGTGGTGGAGGAAGCGCGATTCTATGGAATTCCGATACATTGTGTTTGTCTGGAGTCCCCCTTTAAGTTATTTTACTATAGATCCAAGGTCTTCTTTTCTCGCCCCCCCCCCAATCCCCTCCCCCCCCCTCCCAATAATCCCCCCCCCCTCGGTCTGTGTTTTATTATTCTGATATTACAACACACCATGTGGACGAGATACAGAAATGGTTGGTTCCTGGCCGCGAACGCAAGGAAACTATTTCCATATCGCCCAGGAGAAGTCATCCCTGTCTCTGCCGTCCAGGCTTTGATGTGCCGCAGAGGATTGTGGGAGAGAGAGAGCGGAGGAGGGGGTGGGGAGGGGGGGGGGACACCTGGTTCAGCGGTAGCGAGGATACAGCTAGAATGGCCAAAGTGAACCTGTCACACAAAAAGAGAGACGCCGGCATTGCTTCTTACAGTCGTGTCGCTGAGTAACTAGCAGTGGAAAGTCGCCCCGGTTTTAGTCCCCTCCCCCGTAAATGTCACAATGAAGCGTATACTGATTGGATGCCGGCATTGCTTCTTACAGTCGTGTCGCTGAGTAACTAGCAGTGGAAAGTCGCCCCGGTTTTAGTCCCCTCCCCCGTAAATGTCGCAATGAAGCGTATACTGATTGGACGCCGGCACTGCTTCTTACATTCGTGTCGCTGAGTAACTAGCAGTGGAAAGTCGCCCCGGTTTTAGTCCCCTTCCCCGTAAATGTCGCAATGAAGCGTATACTGATTGGATGCCGGCATTGCTTCTTACAGTCGTGTCGCTGAGTAACTAGCAGTGGAAAGTCGCCCCGGATTTAGTCCCCTCCCCCGTAAATGTCGCAATGAAGCGAATACTGATTGGATGCCGGCATTGCTTCTTACAGTCGTGTCGCTGAGTAACTAGCAGTGGAAAGTCGCCCCGGTTTTAGTCCCCTTCCCCGTAAATGTCGCAATGAAGCGTATACTGATTGGACGCCGGCACTGCTTCTTACATTCGTGTCGCTGAGTAACTAGCAGTGGAAAGTCGCCCCGGTTTTAGTCCCCTCCCCCGTAAATGTCGCAATGAAGCGTATACTGATTGGATGCCGGCACTGCTTCTTACAGTCGTGTTGCTGAGTAACTAGCAGTGGAAAGTCGCCCCGGTTTTAGTCCCCTCCCCCGTAAATGTCGCAATGAAGCGTATACTGATTGGATGCCGGCATTGCTTCTTACAGTCGTGTCGCTGAGTAACTAGCAGTGGAAAGTCGCCCTGGATTTAGTCCCCTCCCCCGTAAATGTCGCAATGAAGCGTATACTGATTGGTTTGCGCAAAAGTTATAGCGTCTACAGACTGTGGGAAAGATTTATGGATTTTTTTTTACTAGTAATGGTGGCGATCTGTGATTTGTAGAGGTGCTGCGACATTGCGGCGGAAACTTTTGACACTACTTTGGGACCGGTGACATTTATACAGCGATCGGTGCTTTAAAAAATGCACTGATTACTGCGTAAATGACACTGGTAAGGAAAGGGTTAACACTAGGGGGTGGGGTAATAAAAGCCACACCCCCCTGGCAGGATAATGGGGTGTGGCCCAGACTGCTGTGCAGCCACAGGTGGTGTGAGCGCCAGACGGCAGGCGGGTGTGGTGACGGCGCAGTGTGCCGAGGTGACAGACGTGCCGAGTGACCTGCAGAGGTGACAAATCTCACATGTGAGCAAGCAAGGCTCAGCGTCCTCCATCACTGCACCCCCCCCCCCACACACTGTACCCCCCCACCCCCACACAATGGTCTCCTCCAGGACTTCTCCAATCCTCTGGAACCAAGACTGGGACAAGGGGTGGGCATAAGGTAGGCTGCCCTGGAATTGAGGCACCGTAATCTCCTTCTACTATAAGGCTGACAGGAGTAGTGACAGCGGCATCACTACTTCTGTCAGCCCAGCGCTGGAAGCAGCAAGGAGAAAAGGAAAGAGAGACGGGAGGAGGTGAGGGCTAAGTCATGTGAGTGTAAAGGTCGGCGTCCCAATACTTTCGGTAATATAGTGTATATCTGGCCAAAGTTTTTCGTTTTCTTTTTCTTCCTCTGCCTTCTGTCTCATCAGCCACCAAAATTTGTCGGCACCTGTCGCCCCGCCCATGTCAAAAGTTCCAAAGTCGGCATGCGTCAAGGCGGCCGCTTTGGCACGGCAGGTGTGAAAGTGTGGCATGGCTACGGGACTGGAAGTTGGTAAGGTGTGAGATTCCCCACGCCCGGGAGGAGGATTCCACCCCTCTGGACGGCGCCCCGATTGCTCGGTAGAGGACACGAGCCAGGAAAGTGTCACCTCGGGCCTCTGTTTTCTGTCTCTCCCCCGGGCTGAGAGGAGAAATATTTCTTCTAATCTGATTACATGTAAACTCTCACCACAGAGGAGGCAGAAAAACACCTCCACCCCCTCCGGTTCCTGCCCAGTGCACGGGGGTTGGGTTGCAGCCCGTGTGTTGTGTGTTGTGGTTTTCGCAGAGAGATTCGCACTCCGGCGCAGCGACGCGGGGTGACTATTAGCGGTTTTTAGCGCTTGTGACACAATTTAACCCCTTTGACTGCCAATCGTGTATTCCAGACTTGCAGCTGGCTCTGTATATGTGGTCCTCCCCCCCCCCCACCCACCCCCGACGCACGCACTTTTTTTGGCTTGACATGTTTGGTATCTATAGACTCGACAGCAAATTGGAATTTTATTAGAGGGACCGATGTCTCTCGGTTATCGACTTTCTTCCATTCTTTAGGCTGACGGCGTCCCCTCCCGCTGCTTGTAAAAGCAATCCAGCAGCTGGTTAGCCACTAGCATTGCTTTTACAAGGAGAGTTGACTGTCTTGTCTCTGCCTCCACCCACCTCCGAGCACTGTCCCTTGGTTCCATCCTCTACCCACCTCCGAGCACCATCCCTTGGTTCCACCCCCTACCCACCTCCAAGCACCATCCCTTTGTCCCAAGCCCCTACCCATCTCTGAGCACCATCCCTTGGTTTCACCCCCTACCCACCTCCAAGCACCATCCCTTGGTTCCAACCCCCTACCCACCTCCGAGCACCATCCCTTGGTTCCACCCCCTACCCACCTCCAAGCACCATCCCTTGGTCCCAACCCCCTACCCATCTCCAAGCACCATCCCTTGGTTTCACCCCTACCCACCTCCGAGCACCATCCCTTGGTTCCACCCCCTACCCATCTCCGAGCACCATCCCTTGGTTTCACCCCCTACCCACCTCCGAGCACCATCCCTTGGTTCCACCCCCTACCCATCTCCGAGCACCATCCCTTGGTTCCACCACCTACCCACCTCCGAGCACTGTCCCTTGGTTTCACCCCCTACCCACCTCCGAGCACCATCCCTTGATTTCACCCCTTACCCACCTCCGAGCACCATCCCTTGGCTCCATCACCTACCCACCTCCGAGCACCGTCCCTTGGTTTCACCCTCTACCCACTTTCAAGCACCATCCCTTGGTCCCAACCCCCTACCCATCTCCGAGCACCATCCCTTGGTTCCACCCCCTACCCACCTCTGAGCACCATCCCTTGGTTCCACCCCCACACACCTCCGAGCACCATCCCTTGGTTCCACCCCCTACCCACCTCCAAGCACCATCCCTTTGTCCCAACCCCCTACCCATCTCTGAGCACCATCCCTTGGTTTCACCCCCTACCCACCTCCAAGCACCATCCCTTGGTCCCAACCCCCTACCCACCTCCGAGCACCATCCCTTGGTTCCACCCCCTACCCACCTCCAAGCACCATCCCTTGGTCCCAACCCCCTACCCATCTCCGAGCACCATCCCTTGGTTTCACCCCTACCCACCTCCGAGCACCATCCCTTGGTTCCACCCCCTACCCATCTCCGAGCACCATCCCTTGGTTTCACCCCCTACCCACCTCCGAGCACCATCCCTTGGTTCCACCCCCTACCCATCTCCGAGCACCATCCCTTGGTTCCACCACCTACCCACCTCCGAGCACTGTCCCTTGGTTTCACCCCCTACCCACCTCCGAGCACCATCCCTTGATTTCACCCCTTACCCACCTCCGAGCACCATCCCTTGGCTCCATCACCTACCCACCTCCGAGCACCGTCCCTTGGTTTCACCCTCTACCCACTTTCAAGCACCATCCCTTGGTCCCAACCCCCTACCCATCTCCGAGCACCATCCCTTGGTTCCACCCCCTACCCACCTCTGAGCACCATCCCTTGGTTCCACCCCCACACACCTCCGAGCACCATCCCTTGGTTCCACCCCCTACCCACCTCCAAGCACCATCCCTTTGTCCCAACCCCCTACCCATCTCTGAGCACCATCCCTTGGTTTCACCCCCTACCCACCTCCAAGCACCATCCCTTGGTCCCAACCCCCTACCCACCTCCGAGCACCATCCCTTGGTTCCACCCCCTACCCACCTCCAAGCACCATCCCTTGGTCCCAACCCCCTACCCATCTCCGAGCACCATCCCTTGGTTTCACCCCTACCCACCTCCGAGCACCATCCCTTGGTTCCACCCCCTACCCATCTCCGAGCACCATCCCTTGGTTTCACCCCCTACCCACCTCCGAGCACCATCCCTTGGTTCCACCCCCTACCCATCTCCGAGCACCATCCCTTGGTTCCACCACCTACCCACCTCCGAGCACTGTCCCTTGGTTTCACCCCCTACCCACCTCCGAGCACCATCCCTTGATTTCACCCCTTACCCACCTCCGAGCACCATCCCTTGGCTCCATCACCTACCCACCTCCGAGCACCGTCCCTTGGTTTCACCCTCTACCCACTTTCAAGCACCATCCCTTGGTCCCAACCCCCTACCCATCTCCGAGCACCATCCCTTGGTTCCACCCCCTACCCACCTCTGAGCACCATCCCTTGGTTCCACCCCCACACACCTCCGAGCACCATCCCTTGGTTCCACCCCCTACCCACCTCCAAGCACCATACCTTGGTTCCACCCCCTACCCACCTCCAAGCACCATCCCTTGGTCCCAACCCCCTACCCATCTCCGAGCACCATCCCTTGGTTTCACCCCCTAACCACCTCTGAGCACCATCCCTTGGTTCCACCCCCTACCCATCTCCGAGCACCATCCCTTGGTTCCACCCCCTACCCACCTCCAAGCACAATCTCTTGGTCCCAACCCCATACCCATCTCCGAGCACCATCCCTTGGTTCCATCCTCTATCCACCTCTGAGCACCATCTGTGTTTTTTTTAACATCTGTACCCGATATGTCCAAAACCGACATGCTTTTGATGTTAAAATCCTGAGATTTTAGCTACCCTGCCTATGCAATGCCTCCTGGTGTGGTGGCCATCTGTAAACCCGGGGGCCCCATAATCTTCTATTGCCCGGGGGCCCCATGAGTTGTCAGTCCACCCCTGTCCGAGCACCATTCCTTGGTTCCACCCCCTAACCCACCTCCAAGCACCATAACTTGGTTCCACCACCTACCCACCTCCGAACACCACCCCTTGGTTCCACACCCACCCACCACCGAGCACCATCTCTTGGCTGCACCCCCACACACCTCCAATAATTATCCCTTGGTTCCACCCCCTACCCACTTCTGAGCACCATCCCTTGGTTCCACCCCCACACACCTCCGAGCACCATCCCTTGGTTCCACCCCCTACCCACCTCCAAGCACCATACCTTGGTTCCACCCCCTACCCACCTCCAAGCACCATCCCTTGGTTCCACCCCCACACACCTCCGAGCACCATCCCTTGGTTCCACCCCCACACACCTCCGAGCACCATCCCTTGGTTCCACCCCCTACCCACCTCCAAGCACCATACCTTGGTTTCACCCCTTACCCCCTCCCAGTATCGCCCTCTTTAGTGAATACAGAACCAGTATCATTTTGTGGTGTTAAGTAATTTGTATAGACCCCCCCCCCCTCAACAGTAGATCTCTCCCAGCAACATAAGACCCTTCTCCCGGCAACAGCAGATCCCTCACCGGGCAACAATAACAGACCTCCCCAGCAGCAATAGACCGCCATGCAAAAATAAATCTCCCCTAGGAACAATAGATCCCCCAGCACCTAGCATCAATCAAATGGCTGAATCAAAAATGCCTGAAAAATGCGTGAAAAATCGCAGGTGAAGGATGGAACTCCATTCCTGAAATAACTGGCACATCTGACCAATCGGTTTCATGACTGTCTCTTGCCCTCTACTTCCTTCCCAGAATCCTTTTCTGGGTCGCCCTAAGTTTTGATGGTTATCCTATGTGCCAAGGGAACATAAAAGACTAATTGCAGCCTTCCCATGATAAGAGTATCTATATCATTCCCTGGGAGCCTGGGAGGGAGCCTGGGAGGAGGAGGAGGAGTGGGAATAACAAGCATGCACCTCCGGAGGTCGGATCTGTATTTACTTTAAGGCTACTGAGAGCTCCTTTCTTCTCCATACCACACATTCTTGTCTCCTCCAGCAGAAGCATGGAGGAATGAGGCCTCCTTATCTCTGCATTCTACCCCTGACATGAAAGACCTCATAGGGCGGCCGGCCAGCTCTGCGATAATGCTGATTCTGCCTGGCTCTCCATGTGATTCACAGCTCTGGAATGAAACGCATGGGGCACACGAGTGGCCCAAAGCATGGATCATGGATTCAGTAATCCCTCCTGATACAGTGCATGAAAATTATTTGTATTGTCATCTTTTTGGGTCAGGGGTTCCCGGCCTTCGTGAGACTGGAGGGCGCAGTAAATTCTTCCAAAATCTTCCATGCCCCAACAGTAAAAAAAAAGTATGGCAATAAAGAATATGTATTGAAGTGCTGGAAGGCTCTAGACGGGGCTGGGTGTCACTCTGGGGAGGGGGCAGGGTCTGGATGGGTTAGGGGACTTTTGAACAGACTTGGTGGCCTTCTAAGTGGTGAGGTTTCTAGAAAGGGTTGGGGTCTCTCCAGGAGGCTGAGGGCTTTGCAGCGGCACAGTGGTAGTCTGGAGAACACTGTGGGGGCTAAGAGGTACAGAGGGAGGTTGGAAGTCACTGTTGGTAATTGTAGGCATTATGGAGGGCTGGAGGCTCTCCAATAGGCTGGGGGGCACTGTTGGAACCTAGTAGGCATTGTGGGAGGTTGGGGGGTGGCACTGTGGGGGTCAAGAGCTCTTAGGGCCAATGTGGTGGGAGAGTTGAGGAAAACTGCGGACAATTATGGAAGGCTGGAGGCATTATGGTAGCTGGGAGTTACTGTGGTAGATTAGGGCATCTGAAGTTGGCTGGAGGCACTGTGGGGGTTGAGGGCACTCAGGAATCCTAGAGACAATGTTGGGGGTTGAGAGGCCCATGGGCAATTATGGAAGTTTGTGGGCAACGTTAGCGCCGAGAGGTACTGAGGCAGGTTAAGGGTTTTGCAGCTAGATGGAGGCTTGGAAGCAAAGAGGCACTGTGGGGGGCTGAGAGCTATCAGGGGTCCTAGGGGCACTGTGGCCAGATGAGGGAAACACAGGCAATTATAGGAGGTTGTGGGTAACATTAGATATGAGAGGCACAGTGGTAGGTTAGGGGATCTGGAGTTGACTATGGAGAAGAAAGGAACTGTGAAGGATGAGGGCTCTCTGGGCTCCTCGAGACACCGTGGGGGGTTGAGGGGCAAGATGGGAAATTATTGGAGCTTGTGGGCACCATTAGAGCTGGGAGGCACGAGGGGGGGCTGAGGGATCTTTGGGCTCCTGGAGGCACTGTGGGGGGTTGAGGGGTGCTGTGGGCACCATTGGAGCAGAGAGGCATTGTGGAGGCTGAGGTCTCTCCGAGCTCCTGGAGGTACTGTGGGTGATTGATGGGCACAGTGGGCATTTATAGGAGGTTGTGGGCACTGTTAGAGCTGGGAGGCACTGTGGAGGCTGAGGGCTTCTGGAGGCACTGTGGGGGTTTGACGGGCATGACAAGAAATTATGGGAAGTTGTGGGTATCATTAGAGCTGGGAGGCACTGTGGAGGCTGATGGCTCTCAGGGCTACATGAGGCACCGTGAGTGATTAAGGGGCACGATGGGAAATTATGGGAGGTTGTGGGCACCATTGGAGCTGGGAGGCACTGTGGAGACTGAGGGCTCCTTGAGGCACTGTAAGTTATTGAGCAGCATGATGGGCATTTATAGGAGGTTGTGGGCACTGTTAGAGCTGGGAGATGCTGTGGAGGTCGAGGGCTCTCTAGGCTTCTGAAGGCACTGTGGGGGATTGAAGGGCATGATGGGCATTTATGGGAGGTTGTGGTCACCATTAGAGCTGGGAGGCACTTTATAGGCTGAGGGCTTCCTGGGCTCCCTGGGGCACCGTGAGTGATTGAGGGGCACGATGGGCAATTATTTGAAGTTGTGGGCACTATTAGCGCTGGGAGGCACTGTGGAGGTTGAGGGCTCCTTGAGGCACCGTGAGTGATAGAAGGGCACGATGGGCATTTATAGGAATTTGTGGGTACTATTAGAGCTGGGAGGCAGTGTGGGAGGTTGAGGAATCTGCATCTGGTTAGAGGCCCAGAAGGAGGAGGCCACGGTGAATTGGCCAGCCATTCATGGCAGCTTCATACCCTGGGCATGGAGATATGCCCACAATGTATGGTCTACGGCCCCATATACCCATGTGGATGAGGCCTTAGTAGCAATGGCACCCAAGGTGAAAGGACCAAAGTGACCCCCTCCATTAGTGCACTTTAGCGCACCCACTTTTCGCAACGCCACTGGTTCACAGCTCCGGCTGGTTTCCTGGTTGATGTTGTATATAGTTATGTCATCCAAAGCTCCGCCCAACGTATTTCGTCCCTTGGACGCGTGACTTCCTCAGGGGGATCCCAGAATTGAAGATAATTGAGAAAAAGATCTGTTCTTGGGCAGCCACAGATGATTTCTTTTTCTATCTGGTCCCAGTGTGAAAAGCTTCAGAGGACCTTTGGTTTCCCTTTTTAGAACCAATGTAGAAATATGGTCAGTACAACGTTGTCACCTCCTTTCCTGGCGCGGAAATACCATACGTCAGCAGTTTTAGCTCAGGATGAGCCTCCGGTGAGGATTCATTTATTAGCTGTGTGGGCCTTCTCTGGACTCTCTCCATTTCCAGCACATCCTTCCTGAGGACTGGTCACCAGAACTGGATGGTATACTCCAGATGCGGCTGAACCAGAGTGGTAGAGTTATAGATTTCTTTCTTGAATAGATACCCTTCTTAATACACACTGATAGTCGGCTAGCATTGCTTGGTATTGCTGAGGCCGTGGTCTACTAGGCCCACCAGATCCTCTTTTATCCTGGATTCCCCCGAAGTTCTCCCCCCTAGGGTGTAACCTGCATTCTTATTTTTAGGTTGCATGTCCTGCAGTTTTTGCACCCCCTTCTTATTGAAGAACTCAAGGCAGCAGCTTCCTTTCCTCCTCTCTACCCCTTGGCACGGCCCAGGAAAGCAAGAATCCATCACTATTGGAATGATGAAAGAGACACGGGGACGTTGCCAGGAGTCTACTGGACCCAATAATGTTATTGTTGCCTTATACAGCTGAGAGCGGACAGATGAGGTGTCTCTCGTCTCTGGTCTATGACCGGCTTCATATAAATGAGCTGGCACTCCGTGTGGCAGGAAGTATGTGGTGACACTTTAGATGAATTGCTGTTTGTTTTGTGTTTGGGGACGATGGCTTCACATCGATTTGCGGTTTGAGCCGAAACCAGTGACTAACGCCGAGCTTCGGAGCTTGTATTATTCATAACCCTAACTTTCAGAATCTATTAAAGATGAAAATTTATGTAAGACGATTCTTACATAATTGGTCCACCAATGTAGCTATGTATATACCATACCTGTGGGGTCCCTGTGGTAGTATGGGGGGATTCCCCCCCATACTACCTCATCATTACACAAGACCCCCTTCCCCATACTACACCCATCATTACACAAGACCCCCTTCCCCATACTACACCCATCATTACACAAGACCCCCTTCCCCATACTACACCCATCATTACACAAGACCCCCCTCCCCATACTACACCCATCATTACACAAGGCCCCCCCCATACTACCCCCATTATTACACAAGACCCCCCCCCCATACTACCCCCATCATTATACAAGATCCCCTCCCCATACTACCCCCATCATTACACAAGGCCCCCCTATACTACCCCCATCATTACACAAGGCCCCCCCAATACTACCCCCATCATTACACAAGACCCCCCTCTCCATACTACCCCCATCATTACACAAGGCCCCCCCATACTACCCCCATTATTACACAAGGCCCCCCCCATAATTACACAAGATTCCCCATACTACCCCCATCATTATACAAGACCCCCTCCCCATACTACCCCCATCATTACACAGGACCCCCTTCCCCATACTACACCCATCATTACACAAGACCCCCTTCCCCATACTACACCCATCATTACACAAGGCCCCCCCCCATACTACCCCCATTATTACACAAGCCCCCCCCCCCATAATTACACAAGACCCCCCCATACTACCCCCATCATTATACAAGACCCCCTCCCCATACTACCCCCATCATTACACAGGACCCCCTTCCCCATACTACACCCATCATTACACAAGACCCCCTTCCCCATACTACACCCATCATTACACAAGACCCCCCTCCCCATACTACCCCCATCATTACACAAGGCCCCCCCCATACTACCCCCATTATTACACAAGGCCCCCCCATACTACCCCCATCATTACACAGGACCCCCCCTCCCCATACTACCCCCATCATTACACACGACCCCCCTTCCCCATGCTACCCCCATAATTACACAGGACCCCCTCCCCATGCTACCCCCATTATTACACAGGACCCAGTCCCCTATACTACCCCCATCATTGCACAGAACCCCTTCCCCATACTACCACATTATTATACATGCCCCCCAATACTACCCCCATTATTACATGTGACCCCCCTCCCCCCACCCATACTACCCCATCATTAAACATTAAGTTCCAATCTTCTCTTAAGCCAGCGATTTTCTTTCCTGCACCTGCAGAGACATTGTGCTCACCTGGCGGGGGGCAAGTTGCCATCCCTGCTGCCGGGAGAACACACAGTGATTATTGCTACTGGCTACAGCCTCTGGCATGAAAAACCCAACAGGCTGGTAGTACCCAAGTCAGTGGCGGTGCATCTATCTATAGAGGGTGCCAGAGCGCCGCCCACTCTGGCTCTCACACCGTCCGGGGGGGGGGCATTTTACTGGACACAGTGGCGACAGTGGGCACAGTGGTGACAATGGGCACAGTGGCGACAATTAAAGGGCACACTGGGGCGACAATTGGCACAGTGGCTGCGTTTGATGGCATGGCACAGTGGTGACAATTGATGTGACAGTGGCTGCGTTTGATGGCATGGCACAGTGGCAGGGCCGTCTTAATAGCATCATGGGCCCCTGGGCAAAGTAATGCTCTGGGGCCCCTACAATGGAAACAGTGCGGGTAAACAGAAATCAAGTAGGGGATATCTAGGGTGAAGAGGGGTCAGAGTGCTGGGGGCAGCCCGGGCTCAAGGATCAGCTGCTTCCGGGGAAAGGGCAGGGGCAGTGCCCAGGTGTGCCCTCTCATTAAGACAGCCCTGCACAGTGGTGACAATTGATGGCACAGTGGCTGCATTTGATGGGCACAGTGAGGCTGCAATTGTTTTTTTTGTTTTTTTTCCGTTTGTGCCCCCACAAAAATTTTGAGCACCAGCCGCCACTGACCCAAGTTGATCGATCGACTACCTTGGGTGCAATCAGCCTGCCCCTACATATTTGGAATCTCGTCAGGTCCTGGTGAACCGGCCGAGATTCGAACCGGATTTGCTCCATACAAAACAAGGAAGAAATGTTTTGCCCATCCATGGACTTTATTGACCTTTCTAATGACGGACCTTTTGGGCAGCTGCCCACATAGCCGACCTCTGATGTCTTCATTCCGCTTTGGCAGTTCACTGATTGATTTTATTTGTTGCCTGAAGCCGTCAATGCTCCTGTCCCCGCTGATTATAACACTAATTAGATATATTAGTCCCGGTAATTAGCTGGGGGGGCCGTAATGACAAGCTAAGAACGTCTCAGGATGGGGCATCTGGAAACGGGATTTGCTGGTCCTACAAAAGCTTTGATGGTACTTATCATGGTGGGATTATAAAGCATTATGAATCCCTTATCTGAAGACAATGCACACGATAAAAGGCCAGCTGGGAAGACGTTTGATGTCCTGGGGAACACGGTTAATGTGTGGCTTCTGCTGATATACTGGAAGAGACTAGATATCGGGTGAGATCTTCCTATCTACTCTCCAGACTGGCTGGCTGAAGAGAAAATGACGTCATCTGAATTCAGGTGACACCTCATTGTCCTTCTGTACAGGTGGGAGACCTAGACCTAGACCCCTCTCCGAGACAAAAAGAGACCCCGTCTACTTGTCCCTGGGTTCTGATTGGCAGAGGTCTCACACTCAGGACTCCTGTTAATTAGCCGTCAACTTTTCCGCATTCCAAACGACTATCTGACCCCCCCATTGGCACAGCCAACTACAACACATTACTAATAATAGGGCTGTAGGCCCTAACTGTCGGATCGTATACTAAATCACTGAAGAGGAAGTTGAAGTTAACTGCCGTGAAAGGGGGTCACCCAACACCTCCATGGTTTTTCAAGAATTTGTCCTTCGGCAAACACCACCCTAAGTGTGGGTATCAATTGGTGAACCATCAAAACTCGTCTAATCACCAGCTCTCATATGAGGAAGCAAAGCCCTGCATCTACCAAAGATGGCCGCCCCTCCACACTAGGGTGCCCACATGTCCTAGATTGCCCCAGGACTGTCCCGCAATTGACATGTCTGTCCTGGACAGGGCCCCGCCATCAGGGGGGTACAGGCATTACACCTGTAAGGGGCCCGATGGTCCCCAGGGGCCCGGCTTGCCCCCCCCATTTTTTTAAGCATTATACCTGTAAGGGGCCCGATGGTCCCCAGGGCCCCTTACAGGCCTGGCTGGTCCCCCTTCCCGTTTTTTTTTTTTTTTGCATTACACCTGTAAGGGGCCGATGGTCCCCAGGGCCACCCACCCGCTTATTATCTCACGTCAGGAGAGAAGAGATTACACTTGGTACATTATGGGTTCTCTGCTCCAGGGGGGCCCTGCCTAAAGCTGTGTAAGGGGTCCCAAAATTTGTGATAGATGCCCTGGTCCTGGGTCCCGGCACCTTCATTCCCAGAATGAAATAGAGGACACAGCCGCCCTCTACTAACTACATTTCCGGAACTGGTTGCTAGGACCGGTGTCTTGTCGAGACAGTTCCCCTGTCATATTGGCAGATCACCGGTTCTACCTGGCATCTTGCAACCAGTGGCAATTTACTCTCAGAAAGTGAGGCCGGGAGCGAGGCCTGCACCTAGTTCAGCACTGCTATCCCCGCCCACCTCGGCAACTCTTCCTTGTCCTGCACCAGCAGGGGCTGGTGTGATCTTTACTCTGCAGATAGTGACTCCACTCCTTTCCGTCTATGCACGCGGCTCATGCAGAAAGAGTGAGAGCGGCACTGCATCTGGAGGCATGTTATGGGTGGCAAGCGGCACTGCATCTGGTGGCATGCTATGGGTGGCAAGCGGCACTGCATCTGGTGGCATGCTATGGGTGGCAAGCGGCACTGCATCTGGTGGCAGGCTATGGGTGGCAAGCGGCACTGCATCTGGTGGCAGGCTATGGGTGGCAAGCGGCACTGCATCTGGAGGCATACTATGGGTGGCAAGCAGCACTGCATCTGGTGGCAGGCTATGGGTGGCAAGCAGCACTGCATCTGGTGGCAGGCTATGGGTGGCAAGCAGCACTGCATCTTGTGGCATGCTATGGGTGGCAAGCAGCACTGCATCTGGTGGCAGGCTATGGGTGGCAAGCAGCACTGCATCTTGTGGCATGCTATGTGTGGCATGCAGCACTGCATCTGGTGGCAGGCTATGGGTGGCAAGCAGCACTGCATCTGGTGGCATGCTATGGGTGGCAAGCAGCACTGCATCTTGTGGCATGCTATGGGTGGCAAGCAGAACTGCATCTGGTGGCATGCTATGGGTGGCAAGCGGCACTGCATCTGGTGGCAGGCTATGGGTGGCAAGCGGCACTGCATCTGGTGGCATGCTATGGGTGGCAAGCGGCACTGCATCTGGTGGCAGGCTATGGGTGGCAAGCGGCACTGCATCTGGTGGCAGGCTATGGGTGGCAAGCAGCACTGCATCTTGTGGCATGCTATGGGTGGCAAGCGGCACTGCATCTGGTGGCATGCTATGGGTGGCAAGCGGCACTGCATCTGGTGGCAGGCTATGGGTGGCAAGCAGCACTGTATCTGGTGGCAGGCTATGGGTGGCAAGCAGCACTGCATCTGGTGGCAGGCTATGGGTGGCAAGCGGCACTGCATCTGGTGGCAGGCTATGGGTGGCAAGCGGCACTGCATCTGGTAGCAAGTGGCACATTCACCTGACAAATAGCCCCCTCATCTTTTTTTGAATAGTGCCCCCATCATTGGTGTCTGTGGGAGTGAACAATGATTGATTTTGATGGGAAGAATAGTATCCTATCGTTGGTGTCAGTGGGAGGATTAAAGTCCCATTATTGGTGTCAGTGAAAGGAATCGTGTCCCATCATTGGTGTCAGTGGGAGGAATAGTGTCCCATCATTGGTGTCAGTGGGGTGGAATAATCCCCCATCTTTGGTGTCAGTGGAAGGAATAATGCCCCATCTTTGGTGTCAGTGGAAGGGCATGATAAAGGCAAGCAATGGGCCGAAGTTTGGAGACCCCCTGCTGTAAAAGAACAATTTGGTTCCATAAGTGTTCCTGTTGGAGACACTGGAAGCACCACTTCATCTCGGGAGAAGGAAGGATTGTCCAACGTACGCGATTGCTCTTCCTCGCAGACATCGGATCTGATTTGGGGGGGGGGAGGATGATTCACTGAGTCTGGAAAACCCCAGAAATGTGGGATCCCGCCCAGTGTTATATGTGTGGGATAAATACTCTCTACTTACACGGGTTTCCAGCAAAATACAAATCTTTAAAAATAGGAATTATTCGCTTCTTCTTTTTTCTTCACCAGAAAACTTGAAAAAAATCCCACAGAGATCTCACTTTCAGTTTTAGAATTGGCCTCTTCTTGTCTACATGACCTTCTCTGGGTCCATCAACCATGATCCAATGGGTGGGAAGTGTGTAGCGCTTGAAGTGACTGGGGTAGATTCATGTAGATCAGCGGATCTTTTGATCGGCGTGATCTATCTTTTTTACGATCCGCCTGCGCCAGTTTTTGAGGCAAGTGCTGTATTCAGAAAGCACTTGCCTCGTAATTAGCCCTGGCGGATCGTAAATCCCCCAGCGGAATGCAAATTCCGCGGCTAGGGGGAGTTTACTATTTAAATCACGCGCGTCCCCGCGCCGATCGTACTGCGCATGCGCCGCCGGCAAAATTTCCCAACGTGCATTGCTTTAAATGACGTCGCAAGGACGTCATTGTTTTCGATGTTAACGCAATTAACGTATGGCCGTATTCCTGGACGACTTACGTAAACGACGTAAAAAATTCAAAACTCGACGCGGGAACGACGGCCATACTTAACATAGGATCCGCCGCACTTACCCAGCATATAGCAGGGGTAACGATCCGCCGGAAAAAGACGAACGCAAACGACGTAAAAAAAAAAGCGACGGCCGGGCGTTCGGTTCTGAATCGGCGGTTCTCCTCATTTGCATATTAGTCGCGTAGAAAAAAAGAAGCGCCACCTAGCGGACGGCGGGAGAATGCAGCCTAAGAACCGACAGTGTAACTCACTTACACCAGTCGGCTCTAAGGGAGATCTATGCGGAACCTGATTCGAGGAATCAGCCGCATAGATCCGAGCGTCGGATCTCACAGATCCGACGGTGTATCAGTAGATACACCGTCGGATCTGTACATGAATCTACCCCACTGTCTCTAATGACAGTCAAGAGCACAAAAAAATAATGAATACATTTTGTGAAAAGTAGAGCGAATAATAGGAGACCCTGGGGTGTCCAGGGACAAACACTGTGTGACTAGTGCGTGATGAACAGTGTACTAATGGTCTATTAATTAATAACAATATATAGTATAATCAACTGCTATTGAATGCAATTTTTCACATATATCTAAAAAACACACATAACATAAAAGAAATGAAAGAATTGTGATAGTTCTTTTCTTTGGAAAGACATGAATATGCTACTGGCCCGTGAATGCCAAGTGCAATGTTATCCCATGGAGAGTGGACCGGTAAAATGAAAACAGATCCTCGTGTAACAAAATAACAGTCAATCTGATGATTGGTGAATAGATGAAATAATAAGTGACTTCTCCACTGTGGCGTTCCCACCACCGAAAGCAATGCAGGCTTACCGGAACCAATTGACTTTGGGTGGCATACGCCACTGAAAGTCAGGATAGGCTTGTAATGGCTGATGTCAAAATAGGCTCCTTGGCAGGGCGATACTTTGGCCGGTCATCAAAACCTCTGTGGGATGGATGGATGAAGACCAACTGGGAGTGCGATCCCCAAATGGATGTTCTCACAATGAATGGATGTTATAAGAGATAAGAGAAAGAAGTGGCCACATAGCGTAATCCCGTTATGTAGAAAAATAAAATATTTATTTGCAGCTGTCAAACTTACATTTTTAGCTGAACATATAACGCTTGTATACAAGTAGGGCAGCAGTGGAGTCCTCCCGACGCGTTTCGTGAATAGAGCACTTCTTATAACATCCATTCATTGTGAGAACATCCATTTGGGGATCGCACTCCCAGTTGGTCTTCATCCATCCATCCCACAGAGGTTTTGATGGCCGGCCAAAGTATCGCCCTGCCAAGGAGCCTATTTTGACATCAGCCATTACAAGCCTATCCTGACTTTCAGTGGCGTATGCCACCCAAAGTCAATTGGTTCCGGTAAGCCTGCATTGCTTTCGGTGGTGGGAACACCACAGTGGAGAAGTCACTTATTATTTCATCTATTCACCAATCATCAGATTGACTGTTATTTTGTTACACGAGGATCTGTTTTCATTTTACCGGTCCACTCTCCATGGGATAATATTGCACTTGGCATTCACGGGCCAGTAGCATACTCATGTTTTTCCAAAGAAAAGAACTATCACAATTCTTTTATTTCTTTTATGTTATGTGTGTTTTTTAGATATATGTGAAAAATTACATTCAATAGCAGTTGATTATACTATATATTGTTATTAATTAATAGACCATTAGTACACTGTTCATCACGCACTAGTCACACAGTGTTTGTCCCTGGACACCCCAGGGTCTCCTATTATTCGCTCTACTTTTCACAAAATGTATTCATTATTTTTTTGTGCTCTTGACTGTCATTAAAGACAGTCACTTCAAGCGCTACACATTTCCCACCCATTTGATTCTTTTGCTTTTCTCATACGAGCCGTGTTAGCAGCTACCACTCAACTAATATTGGCAGCGCGGGGTATTCACCCTCTTTCATCAACCATGATCCAACCATGGCTCCACATATCAGTACATGTATCATATAATAGAAAGGCTGATGACCACCGGGGGTGTCTACGTGACCTTCTCTGGGTCCATCAGAGATCCACCAATGGCTCCACATATCAGTACATGTATCATATAATAGAAAGACTGATGACCACCAGGGGTGTCTACGTGACCTTCTCTGGGTCCATCAGAGATCCACCAATGGCTCCACATATCAGTACATGCATCATATAATAGAAAGACTGATGACCACCAGGGGTGTCTACGTGACCTTCTCTGGGTCCATCAGAGATCCACCAATGGCTCCACATATCAGTACATGTATCATATAATAGAAAGACTGATGACCACCGGTGATGTCTACATGACCTTCTCTGGGTCCATCAACCATGATCCAACCATGGCTCCATATATCAGTACATTTATTATATCACAGAAAGACCGATGACCACCGGGGTGTCTACGTGACCTTCTCTGGGTCCATCAGAGATCCACCAATGGCTCCATATATCAGTACATTTATTATATCATAGAAAGGCCGATGACCACCGGTGATGTCTACATGATCTTCTCTGGGTCCATCAGAGATAAACCAACGGCTCCATATATCAGTACATTTATCACCGCGCCTCTTCCACCTTCAGGTCTTTTACCTCTTTTGAGGACCTCCAAGGCCAAAGATGGCCGACATCCTTCAATATGTGGTGGGTTGTGGGTGCAAAGATGGTAAAAGTCATTGGGCACCAGACACTTCTTGGATGTAATAGAGGTTTTATTGCTTTTGACAGTCCTTTTAATATATTTTGGGGGGAAAGAGGGTTAGGGACAGGACACTCTTAGTTGCAAACTTAATAGGCAGACTCCGAGACTTCAATAGGAGGACAGCCATACAGGGAAAGGCCCCAGCAAGGTGCCACATCTGCACTTTCAGGATTGCTGTCTCCTATGGTAACAGTCTCTAACTCGAACGTTACAGTTCTTCCCTCTCCACTACAAGTTCCTGGTCCCTCACTAGACCCTCTGATTCACTGACTCTGAATCCCTGAGCTCCTCAAGGCTTTTGCGGTGGTATCTTCCTCAAGCCTCACCCACGCTTGTCTACTGGGTCCCTAGCATGGCACTTCGGATACCTTCAAGCTTCACCCCTGCTGGCCGGCTCGGTCTCTAGCTTGGCACTTCAGATGGCTTCAAGCTTCACCCCTGCTGACAGTCTCGGTCTCTAGCTTGGCACTTCGTATAACTTCAAGCTTCACCCCTGCTGACCGGCTCGGTCCCTAGCTTGACACTTCGGATACCTTCAAGCTTCACCCCTGCTGGCTGGCTCGGTCCCTAGCTTGGCACTTCGGATACCTTCAAGCTTCACCCCTGCTGACCGGCTCGGTCTCTAGCTTGGCACTTCGGATACCTTCAAGCTTCACCCCTGCTGGCCGGCTCGGTTTCTAGCTTGGCACTCCGGATACCTTCAAGCTTCACCCCTGCTGGCCGGCTGGGCCCCTAGCTTGGAACTTCAGGTACCTTCAAGCTTCACCCCTGCTGGCCGGCTCAGTCCCTAGCTTGGCACTTCAGATACCTTCAAGCTTCACCCCTGCTGGCCGGCTCAGTCCCAAGCTTGGCACTTCAGATACCTTCAAGCTTCACCCCTGCTGCCCGGCTCGGTCCTTAGCTTGGCACTTCAGAAACCTTCAAGCTTCACCCCTGCTGGCCGGCTCGGTCCTTAGCTTGGCACTTCAGATACCTTCAAGCTTCACCCCTGCTGCCCGTATGGGTCCTTAGCTTGGCACTTCAGAAACCTTCAAGCTTCACCCCTGCTGACCGGCTCGGTCCCTAGCTTGGAACTTCAGATACCTTCAAGCTTCACCCCTGCTGGCCGGCTCGGTCCCTGGCTTGGCACTTCAGATACCTTCAAGCTTCACCCTTGCTGGCCGGCTCGGTCCCTGGCTTGACACACAAGGCTGTTCTGCAAGCGTCACCTCCGCTGGTTGGGTCCCTGACTTGATCACCGCCTGAACTTTTCCGATTCTCCACAGTGCCCTTTTGGTAAGAATATGGTTCCAGTACTAGCTTCAGTTACTCACTGTGGTCCCTGGTAAAGGCGATTTGTTCCCTTCATGGCGACAGCTTCCCTTCTACCTCCGACCACTCACAGGTCCTCCGGCCGGCAGAACTGTCACTTCTGGTTGGACTGCAAGCCTCAATCCCAACCCTGCGCTGCTCTCTCACTTCTGGATACACACAGCCTGATGTGCCCGAGATAGGCCCAATCTCCAGCCTAGCAGCCCGGGGTATACGATACACACGTCTACCCAGACAGCCGTCCAGGTGGCACAGAACCCTGATCACCTGACCTCATCCGAATATATAGGTTCTCCCAGAAGGCCAAGGGATTCAAGAAAACCCCTGCTCATTGGTTGAGACACCCCCTATACCCATAACCTGACCTTGGGTTACCCTTCTCGTATCTAGTACCCGGCCACCTAGTGGCAGAAGAGAAAAGTGCAACAAGGCCAAACTTAGTGCCCTATCATTGGTATCAGTGGGAGGAATAGTGCCCCATCCTTGGCGTTAGTGGGAGGAATAGTGCCCCATCATTGGCATTAGTGGGAGGAATAGTGCCCCATCCTTGCCATTAGTGGGAGGAATAGTGCCCCCATCCTTGGCATTAGTGGGAGGAACAGTGTCCCATCCGTGGCATTAGTGGGAGAAATAGTGCCCCATCCTTGGCATTAGTGGGAGAAATAGAGCCCCATCCTTGGCATTAGTGGGAGGAACAGTGTCCCATCTGTGGCATTAGTGGGAGAAATAGTGCCCCATCCTTGGCATTAGTGGGAGAAATAGAGCCCCATCATTGGATTTAGTGGGAGGAATAGTGCCCCATCCTTGGCATTAGTGGGAGGAATAGTGCCCCATCATTGGGGCCAGTGAGAGAAATAGTGCCCCATCCTTGGCATTAGTGAGAGGAACAGTGTCCCATCCTTGGCATTAGTGGGAGGAATAGTGCCCCATCATTGGGGCCAGTGAGAGAAATAGTGCCCCATCCTTGGCATTAGTGAGAGGAACAGTGTCCCATCCTTGGCATTAGTGGGAGGAATAGTGCCCCATCAGATGGCATTGAAGTGAATGGGTTGCCGTACTCGCGGTGTTAATGCGCAAACATGCTCGCGCCTATCTGAACGGAGAATTAGGCTGCTCACCACGCCTTAGCAATTTTGCAAACATTCAGGGACTTCTCTTGCCCGTTTCTCACAGGTGGGGCAATCCATTGAAATGAACAGACTTCCCTAAATGCGTGGGAGTGAGGGGAAGCGCGTCTGCTAACTTAAATGAAATCTCTGTTTTATTGGGGTGCACATACATTACTGCCCAGTCAGCTTCTGGGTGCCTGGTGGATAAAGAGCTCAAAGCCCAATGCAGATGATTGTAGAGGATGGTGGGTGAGGGGTGACTTATCTTTGCCTTCACACTCTCCCGTGTTGTATTATTAGATGTGGAGGCTTCCTGTGTATGAGTCTCCATCCTCTGTGCGCCGTACCCCATACCCTCCGACCATAGACCACATCCTATAAAGAGCCGTGAGGTTTTCTGCTATGAAAGAAAAGAAAAAGGAGGGCGCACCGACCTAGTGCATTATCACTTAAAGGGATTTTATTAAATAAATTAAAACAATAGTCCTACTCACAAAAGGATTTAAAGACAGCGCCTATCAGACAATTGAACTGGTACACGGTATCGCCCAACGAACACGGTGACAACACGGATCAGATGGCATCAGACCGACATTATGGCTTACGCGTTTCAGAGGCGAACCTCTTTCATCAGAGCCTCGGTGGTCAGTAGTTGCTCATGAATGCGGCACCATCAGCCTGCAAACTGCGCGCCCCTACAACCTCATACAACGCTTCTATCCCTATACATGGACCATATGACTTCCAGAGGATTTGGACCCCGATGGTTGGGGGGGATGAACCTGCTGATGGCCATTGGCCAGGCTGGGACATGTTTAATGTTCATTTTGCAAGCCTAAGTAAAGGGTGCACCCATAAACCCTGAACTCTGTATGTAGGGCACTCCTCAACTCTGCACTCTGTATGTAGGGCACCTCTAAACTCTGCACTGTGTATGTAGCACACCTCTAAACTCTACACACTGCACCCTGTATGTAGCACACTCCTGAACTCTGCACTCGGTATGTAGCACACTCCTGAACTCTGCACTCCGTATGTAGCACACCCCTGAACTCTGCACTCTGTATGTAGCGTATTCCTGAACTTTGCACTCTGTATGTAGGGCACCCCTGAACTCTGCACTCTGTATGTAGTGTACTCCTGAATTCTGCACTCTGTATGTAGCGTATTCTTGAACTCTGCACTCTGTATGTAGAGTTTACCTGAACTCTGCACTCTGTATGTAGGGCACCCCTAAACTCTGCACTCTGTATGTAGCACACGCCTGAACTCTGCACTCTGTATGTAGCGTACTCCCGAACTCTGCACTCTGTATGTAGCGTACTCCCGAACTCTTTCCTCTGTATGTAGCGTACTCCTGAACTTTGCCCTCTGTATGTAGCGTATTCCTGAACTCTGCTCTCTGTATGTAGCGTACCCCTAAACTCTGCACTCTGTATGTAACGTACTCCTGAACTCTGCTCTCTGTATGTAGCGTACCCCTAAACTCTGCACTCTGTATGTAGCGTACCCCTAAACTCTGCTCTCTGTATATAGCGTACCCCTGAACTCTGCACTCTGTATGTAGTATACCTCTGAACTCTGTATGTAACGTACTCCTGAACTCTGCTCTCTGTATGTAGCGTACCCCTGAACTCTGCACTCTGTATGTAGTGCAACCCTGAACTCTGTATGTAGCGTACTCCTGAACTCTGCCCTCTGTATGTAGCGTACTCCTAAACTCTGCACTCTGTATGTAGCGTACCCCTGAACTCTGCACTCTGTATGTAGCACATGTAGCAATGATGGGACACTATTCCTCCCACTGACACCAATGATGGGGAACTATTTCTCTCACTGACACCAATGATGGTGCACTCCTCCTGCTGACCACCAACCCTGCGGCCATATTTATTCTCACTGATGCTTGGTGCAGGACATTTTCTACCCCCCACTGACCGCAATCTAACCCCTATAAAGTCTGAAGGACAGTAAACTGGCCCTTTGTTTGAAAAGTTTGGAGACCCCTGTAATAGAAAAGCACAACAAAACAATAAGCACAAATAAATCCACACATGTACATAGTGACAGATCGGTGTAGGTCAGTCTCTCCGGTCCGGTGGACGCTTCGGAATATATATATATATATATATACATTAGGGGGGAATTCCTGGAAACCGGATCTTGGCTCTCATTTCCCAGAAATCTTTGCATTGCCTGCTGTCAGTCATCCCCATGGGCTGGTGTTTAGCTGAAAACAGAGGGCTGTGTATGGGGATGACGGAGGGTAATGGACATACCCAGCCTGCTGCTGTCATCGATGTATCTGCTGCTTGGTAACTGCGCTAAAGTAAATAAACAGTGCGGTGATAAATCCCAGATCACATTACCAGGAAAGCCGAGACCTCTACCTGGGGCACACACCGGGCTCTGCCTATGTGCAGGACACAAGGTGTCTGCATGGCTCCCGCCCATCACACGTCCACACAAGAAGGTTTATTTATTTTAGGATTGTAGAGGGTTCCCATGCAAGTCTCTTCTTTTATGTCCCTGGGCCAAATGTGCATCCCGAGCCACTGGTTACACAGCACCTTTAATTATTATAGCTGGTTGGACCCCCTTTATTGGGTACCCCTTGCTAGTAGTGGGTTGGACCCACTTTATTGGGTCCTTCTTGCTAGTAGCGGGCTGGACCCCCTTTATTAGGTCCTTCTTGCTAGTAACGGGTTGGACCCCCTTTATTGGGTCCCTCTTGCAAGTAGCGGGTTGGCCCTTCTTTATTAGGCCCCCCTTGCTTGTAGCGGGTTGGACCCCCTTTATTGGGTCCCCCTTGCTAGCAGTGGGTTGGACCCCCTTTATTGGGTCCTCCTTGCTAGTAGCGGGTTGGACCCCCTTTATTAGGCCCACCTTGCTAGTATCGGGTTGGACCCCCTTTATTAGGTCCCCCTTGCTAGTCCCGGGTTGAACCACCTTTATTAGGTCCCCCTTGCTAGTAGCCGGTTGGACCCCCTTTATTAGACCCACCTTGCTAGTCCCGGGTTGAATCCCCTTTATTAGGTCCCCCTTGCTAGTAGCGCGTTGAACCCCCTTTATTAGGTCCCCCTTGTTAGTAGCGGGTTGGACCCCCTTTATTAGGCTTACCTCGCTAGTAGTGTGTTGGACCCCCTTTATTAGGTCCACCTTTCTAGTAGTGGGTTGGCCCCCCTGTATTAGACCCACTTTTCTAGTAGTGGGCTGGACCCCCTTTATTAGGTCCTCCTTGCTAGTAGCGGGTTGGACCCCCTTTATTAGGTCCACCTTGCTAGTAGCAGGTTGGACCCCCTTTATTAGGTCCTCCTTGCTAGTAGCGGGTTGGACCCCCTTTATTAGGTCCATAGATACAACAAGGTGTTGGAAACGTAACTCCGGGATTTTGGTCCATAGTGACATGATAACATCACGTTCCCCCACATCCCCAAAGTCTCTATTGGATGAGATGTGGTGAGTGTGGAGGCCATTGGAAGACAGGGACCTCATTGTCCAGTGGTGAGATGATTGGAGATTTGTGACATGGTGACATCATCCTGCTGGAAGGTGACATCAGAAGATGGGGACACTGTAGTCATAAAGGGGTGGACATGGTCAGCAACCATACTCAGAACAATACTCCAGAAAAGGAGGATCGGGGCCACTCTGTGCAAAACCCTTACACAGAGCAGGTAAGTATGCTATGTTTGTGATTTAAAAAACAAAGCTTTACAATCACTTTAAGGATATTTTTTTGTGTCACAATAATCATGCGTGGGACAAATGTAGAATAAAACAAAACAAAAAAAGTTACAAAATAAATAAAACAAAAAAAAAGTAAAAAATAATCAAAAAGTTACAAAATAAATAAAACAAAACAAAAAAGAGTGAAAAAAAAAACCAAAGTCAATAAAAAGGAGGAAAGTGGGCGGAGCAGATCGGCCTTCCTCTGCCCCTCACTCTTCTATGTTGCCGTGTAAACAAATAAAGAAAGAGACAAAATACAATGTTACAAAATAAAGATTCCTTGTGTATTTGTCTTCTTCTGGCCATTATGATGATATGGGGTCATCTAATCCTGGACGAGTAATAAACATGCAGGCCGGGCCGGTCTATAGAAGGCTCCTGTGTCTCGGAGGGTGGAGGAATATCTCACATAATGTCCTCTGCATATCAATATCAAGTGTAACTGACAGCGCCCCCCGGTGTGTATTCAGTTCCCCCGCAGACAGAAGTGTGGATACATTTGTGTATTGGGGCTTCTCCTCTGCATTAGGTCTGCAAACCCCCCCCCCCCCCCCCAGGCTGTGGGTTTTTGGTGTTTATGTTTTTCACAAGTGACCCTCAAATTAGATTATCTAAAAAAACGTTACTACTCACATTGGAGAATCATCCGCAAAACACTTTATCCTCCCCACAGGAGGGAGATGGGACCGCAGAGCTAGCACTCCGTGTTTCCAGTAACAGGGGATTATTATTATTATATAGTGCCAGCAGTCTGACAACATGATAACAGACAGTACAGGTACAATACAACACAATACAGAAGGGATCAGAGCATCCCGATCATCAGAGCTTCCAATGTAAAATGATGGGAGTTCTCCTCCCTCATGGTACAATAGTGTCCTCTCCTGGGTCTTCTCCTGTGTCCTCTCCTGGGTCTTCTCCTGTGTCCATTCTTGGGTCCTCTCCTGTGTCCATTCTTGAGTCCTCTCCTGTGTCCTCTCCTGGGTCTTCTCCTGGGTCTTCTCCTGTGTCCACTCCTGTGTCCTCTCCTGTGTCCTCTCCTGGGTCCTCTCCTGGGTCTTCTCCTGTGTCCTCGCCTGTGTCCTCTCCTGGGTCTTCTCCTGGGTCCTCTTCTGGGTCTTCTTCTGGGTCCTCTCCTGTGTCCTCTACTGTGTTTTCTCCTGGGTCCTCTTCTGTGTCCTCTCCTGGGTCCACTCCTGTGTCCTCTCCTGTGTCCTCTCCTGGGTCTTCTCCTGGGTCCTCTCCTGGGTCCTCTCCTGAGTCCTCTCCTGTGTCCCCTCCTGGGTCCTCTCCTGTGTCCCCTCCTGGGTCCTCTCCTGTGTCTTCTTCTGGGTCCTCTCCTGGGTCCTCTTCTGTGTCCCCTCCTGGGTCCTCTCCTGTGTCTTCTTCTGGGTCCTCTCCTGGGTCCTCTTCTGTGTCCTCTCCTAGGTCCAGTCCTGTGTCCTCTCCTGGGTCTTCTCCTGGGTCCCTTCCTGGGTCCTCTCCTGGGTCCTCTACTGTGTCCCCTCCTGGGTCCTCTCCTGTGTCTTCTTCTGGGTCCTCTGCCGGGTCCTCTTCTGGGTCCTCTTCTGTGTCCTCTCCTGTGTCCTCTCCTGGGTCTTCTCCTGGGTCCTCGCCTGGGTCTTCTCCTGGGTCCTCTCCTGGGTCCTCTCCTGTGTCCCCTCCTGGGTCCTCTCCTGTGTCTTCTTCTGGGTCCTCTCCTGGGTCCTCTTCTGTGTCCTCTCCTAGGTCCAGTCCTGTGTCCTCTCCTGGGTCTTCTCCTGGGTCCCTTCCTGGGTCCTCTCCTGTGTCCCCTCCTGGGTCCTCTCCTGTGTCTTCTTCTGGGTTCTCTCCTGGGTCCTCTTCTGTGTCCTCTCCTAGGTCCAGTCCTGTGTCCTCTCCTGGGTCCCTTCCTGGGTCCTCTCCTGGGTCCTCTACTGTGTCCCCTCCTGGGTCCTCTCCTGTGTCTTCTTCTGGGTCCTCTGCCGGGTCCTCTTCTGGGTCCTCTTCTGTGTCCTCTCCTGGGTCTTCTCCTGGGTCCTCGCCTGGGTCTTCTCCTGGGTCCTCTCCTGGGTCCTCTCCTTGATCCCACCCAAGACACTTTGAAGTCTTTAAGCTCCAGACCCCAACCTGGGATAACAAAGTGTCTTGGGTGGGATGAAGGTCTAGGTGTCCAGGTTTTTCTGGTGATCTGCAGGTTGTGTGAGTGTGTACAGTAGGTGTGCATGCTCGGGGTGTCAGGAGAACCCTCACCAGGGGGCCAGGAGTGGTCTATACAGGAGGGAGCTGGGACTACAGGCTGAGGGAGCCAGGAAAGTCCATGGGGTCAGGAGAAGCCGGGTGACATGGTCTGAGGGAGCAAGAGCAGCAGTGCTGTGAAGAGAGATCAGTGGCTCAGCATTGTATGTGTAAGACTAAAACCCCTGTGTGGCCAACGGCCACGTCCGTGGACTTTTTCTTTTCATCTTCCAGTAAAAAGTTGACCAGCAAACCCCTAAACCACAATTCAGACTGGTATGAGCTTACATGCAATACCACTCAGCTAAACACCCCATAGATCACAAACGATAGATAGATAGATAGATAGATAGATAGATAGATAGATAGATAGATAGATAGATAGATAGATAGATAGATAGATGTGCGGCTTCACAGCCTTTCACTGCTGCGCATGTGCGAGTGGCGCTGCACATTCTAACTGATCCCTGCTGTCTTCTGGGACCTATGTGCCTCCCATAAGACAGCGGGGGTGGAGGAGGGGCCAGACATGGTGTAGATTGCCGCAGAAACTGCAGTGAACTTTCGCCGGAAGTGGGAGCAAATACCTGGATTAGACAGGTAACTGCTCCCCCCTCCCTCCTGAAAGGTGCCAAATGTGACACCGGGGGGGAGGAACCGGATAAGCGGAAGTTCCATTTTTGGATGGAACTCGGCTTTAAAGGCTTCAAAAACTGGAGAATAGTGACAAGCCCAGTCTTCTCCACTCCCAAATAATACTCAGAATCCTGTGCACGGCCTAACACGGTCACTATATCTATCTATCTATCTATCTATCTATCTATCTATCTATCTATCTGTCTGTCTATCTATCTATCTATCTATCTATCTATCTATCTATCTATCTATCTATCTATCTATCTATCTATCTATCTATCCTTATCTATCTATCTATCTATCTATCTATCTATCTATCTATCTATCTGTCTATCCTTATCTATCTATCTATCTATCTGTCTATCCTTCTCATTTTATCTATCTGTCTATCTATCTATAATATCAATCGATCTATCTATCTCCATTTATCTATCTATCAGTCTGTTTGTCTGTTTGTCTATCTATCTATCCTTCTCCTTTTATTCTATCTATCTATCTATCTATCTATCTATCTATCTATCTATCTATCTATCTATCAGTCTGTCTGTCTGTCTATCTATCTATCCTTTTTATGATATCTATCTATCTATCTATCTATCTATCTATCTATCTATCTATCTATCTATCTATCTATCCATTCCATATCTATCTACCTTATGTACAGTATATTGTTCTATCTTCTCCTTCTTCTCTCTCTTATTCTAGCTGTTTATATCTATCTATCTATCTATCTATCTATCTATCTATCTATCTATCTATCTATCTATCTATCTATCCTTCTCATTTTATCTATCTGTCTATCTATCTATAAAATCAATCAATCTATCTATCTCCATTTATCTATATATCAGTCTGTTTGTCTATCTGTCTGTCTATCTATCTATCTATCTATCTATCTATCTATCTATCTATCTATCTATCTATCTATCTATCCTTCTTATGATATCTATCTATCTATCTATCTATCTATCCTTTTCTTTTCATCTATCGATCTATCTCCTTTCTTATTCTATCTATCTATCTATCTATCTATCTATCTATCTACCCTTCTCTTTTTCTCTTTTTATCTATCTATCTATTTATCTATCAGTCTGTCTGTCTGTCTATCTATCCTCTTGTATCTATCTATCTATCTATCTATCTATCTATCTATCTATCTATATATCTATCTATCTATCTGTCTATCTATCTATCTATCTATCTATCTATCTATCTATCTATCTATCTATCTATCTATCTATCTATCTATCTATCTGTCTATCTGTCTATCTGTCTATCTATGGATCCTGGAAAGTGGAAGTGACCTGTGTAGTAGTAGGATGAAGATCTAATAATAGAAGGGTCACATTCCTTCACCTCTGGGGGTGACTCAGAAGAGAATCATCCTGATCCCAGTGATCCGGTCCCCCGGTACACGGCTCGGAATGTTCCTTGAATACACATATCCCGGTGTGACTCATGAGGGGATCAGTAGGAGATCTAGGGAAAGACCATTGGCTGTGTGAATGGAGAGATCGATCTGCTACACAATAAACTCTCCACCAATCACAGGTACATAGGGTGAAAAAACACAAAACTCCATTTAGTAGCTCAACCAATAAAAACAAACATTAAATTCTCCTTCTATAAGAAGCTGCGTCATTTTTGCGCTTTGATAATAAAAAATAAATTAAAAAATCGTGCAACGTTATAATCAATTTGCGTTTGTGCGTTTCTAAGTCGCACGTCTATATTTTCCACGTGCCTCAAAAAAATGCATCTTGTATTTCAATAAACTTTATTGCAACATTTAAACAAAATGATCCACTACAAGTGAGACCCCTGTACATGGTGTGAGTGGCTCTATGAGTGACAGTGCAATCCCCCCCACAGCATGGTCACAGACAACCCCCCCTCCTTTGATCTCCATTATATTAATAGCTCCCCCCCAGCCAATAGGAAGCAGGGGGGTGTGGCCCGCAGGGCTCTGATTCCCATTCATCTTCTCAGTGTTGCTCAGTGAGTCAGAAGCCACCCCAGGAGCAGAGAATTCCTATAGATCCCTCCTGAGAAGTGAGGAGGATATACTACAAGCATTCCCAGTCTCTGGCATGGACTACTAACCCCATCATCCCCCCCATCCCCAATCCCATCCCATCCCATCCCAGGACCAGGATGAAGGTGACTGTAAGTACCCCTCTGCTTCCTCTTCTGCAGATTTACAGCTTTTTATCACTTTGTAACAGAGAAAAAGATTTATTTCACTTTTTGCAACTTTGTATCTTTGGAGTGATCACCTGTACTGAGCTCTGGGGTCAGGAAATATCTGGGGAAACTATTATTATTATTATTATACAGGATTTATATTATTATTATTCAGGATTTATATTATTATTATTATTATTATTATTATTATTATTATTATTATTATTATTATTATATAGGATTCATAATATTATTATAATACAGGATTTATATTATTATTATTATTATTATTATTATAATATATGATTCATAATATTATTATAATACAGGATTTATATTATTATTATTCAGAATTGTTATATTATTATTATTATTTAGGATTTATATATTATTAGTATTATTATTATAATACAGGATTTATAATATTATTATTATGCAGGATTTATATTATTATTATTCAGGATTTTTATATTATTATTATTATACAGGATTTATCACCTGTACTGAGCTCTGGGATCAGGAAATATCTGGAGAAATTATTAAAATGTCCAGATTATTATTATTATAGAGGATTTATATTATTATTATACAGGGTTTATATTATTATTATTATACAGTTGTTTTATATTAGTATTATTATTATACAGGATTTGTATATTATTATTATACAGAATTTGTATATTATTATTATTATACAGGATTTGTATAGCACCGACAGTTGTCTGTCTCCATGAGTTTAGTACATAGCTGCCACTCTCTGATTGGGGACTAGCTGCAAGTCTTCATAAGTCTCGCACTTTATTACTCGTCTACATCTATAATGATTCTTTATTGGAGTAGTTGTGTCCATGTCACAATGTTTTCCCCCAGGTGAGGTGGGGGGTGTGAGTCTTGGATACAATCCCGGAGAACTCATGTGATGTAGTGGAGGTTTTGTGCTCCTTTGTATCACTTTCTAGAAGAAGAGGGTTTTGTATACAATGTATTTTATTTTTTATAAGTCGCAAACCCGGCGTCGGATCGCATGGTACAAAAAGACCATCCAATCCCTGGTTGCAGCGCGTTTCTACAATTGGTGCATGCACTACTTTGGTGTGGTGCGATTTGAACCAGATCGGTGGGCACTGATAAGTAACACTGATGATGAGGCACTGATTGGCAGCACTAATAGGCACTGACAGGTGGCACTGGTGGGCACTGAGAGGTGGCAATGGTAGGCACTAATAGGTGGCACTGATTAGCAGTACTAATGGGCACTGATAGGTAACACTGATGATGAGGCAGTGATGGGCACTGATTGGCACCGGTGGGCACTGATTAGCAGTACTGATGGGCACTGATAAGTAACACTGATGATGAGGCAGTGTTGGGCACTGCTTGTCAGCACTGATAGGTGGCACTGGTGGGCACCGATTAGCAGTACTGATGGGAACTGATAGATGGCATTGGTGGGCACTGACTTACAGTACTTATGGGCAATGAGAAGTAACACTAATGATGAGGCAGTGATGGGCACTGATAGGTGGCACTGGTTGGCACTGATTAGCAGTACTGATGGGCACTGATAAATAACACAGGTGATGGGCATTGACTGGTAGCACTAATGGGCAACACTGATGGACACCGATTAGCAGTACTGATGGGCACTGATAGGTAACACTGATGGGCATTGATTAGTAGTACGGATGGGCACTGATAAGTAACACTGGTGATGGGCACTGATAAGTAACACTGGTGATGGCTGATGGGCACTGACTTGCAGCACTGATGGGCACTGATTAGCAGTACTGATGGGCACTGATAAGTAACACTGATGATGAGGCAGAGATGGGCACTGTATGACAGCACTGATGGGAACTGATAGGTGGCACTGGTGGGCACTGACTTGCAGTACTTATGGGCACTGATAAGTAACACTATTGATGAGGCAGTGATGGGCACTGATTAGCAGCATTGATGGGCACTGATAGGTGGCACTGGTGGGCACTGATTAGCAGTACTGATGGGCACTGATAAGTAACACTGATGATGAGGCAGTAATAAGCACTGATATGTGGCATTGGTGGGCACTAATAGGTGGCACTGGTGGGCACTAAGGGAACTGATGTCACTCAAACCGGCTTCTGTTTACATTGGCTGACAGCTGATCACATGTTAAAAGTCCAGCTGTGATTGGCCCTTTACCTCGATCAGTGATCAGCCGAGTCCCAAAGACCCGCCGATCACAGAGCGTGCCGCACACGCGCCCGCCACCAGGGGGTGCGTAGGCAACGCGGGAACGTGAGGACGTCCATGTACGCCCTCTCGCCATTTTAAGCCTGTGCTGTAGCCCTCTTTCCTCTTTATAACCCGGGGGCCCAAAGTGATTTCCCCTTTTTACTTGTCGTGTCCTTGGGACGGGATGTAAAAATAAATTAAATGTGATACAAACGGGAAAAAAAGAAATAAAAAAATTAAACTGCGGCGGGTTTTATTTCATACTTACTTATCCTAAATAATGATTGAAAAACTTAATTTTTTTTTGGTATATTTAAAAAAAAAAAAAATTTTTTTTTTTTAATTAAAACTTTTTATTTTTTTTGGTATATTCTAATGTTCTAATTCTAATATTCTAATGACAGGTCCACTTTAAGGCTCTGCAGCCGCCATTCCCCCTGACACTGCAATGTCATGAGAAGTAATAATTCCTCTTCTACTAAGAAGTGTTTTTTTTTGTTTTTTTTTTTCGCTCTTCTTTGCCGTCGTTTTGTTGCGCAATAAAGTTTGGAAACTTTTATGTCCTGAATTTTTGGCATTGTTTTTTTTTTTTTGTTGCTGTTCCAGTTAGACGGGACAGAACCGTGTGATTAAAGAGGACCTGTCCTATGGGCATGTTCAGTATGTTAATATACACCATATTGCCAAAAGTATTGGGACGCCTGCCTTTGCGCGCACATGAACTTTAATGGCATCCCAGTCTTAGTCTGTAGGGTTTAATATTGGGTTGGCCCCGCCCTTTGCAGCTATATCAGCTTCACCTCTTCTGGGAAGGCCTTCCACAGGGTTTAGGAGGGCGTCTATAGGAATGTTTGACCATTCTTCCAGAAGAGCATTTGTGAGGTCCAGCGTGTGGAGGAGAAGGCCTGGCTCGCAGTCTACGCTCTAAGGTGTTCTATGGGGTTGAGGTCAGGACTCTGTGCAGGCGAGTCAAGTTCCTCCATCCCAAACTTACTCATCCATGTCTTTATGGAACTTGCTTTGTGCGCTGGTGCAATCATTTTGTGGAGGGGGAGGGGGGATTATGGTGTGGGGGGTTGTTTTTCAGGGGTTGGGCTTGGCCCCCTTAGTTCCAGTGAACTAAGGGGGGAAACTATTTGGTTGGATCTCCTTTTATTCAGTGAATGATTTTATTACAACACAAGGAGATCCTGTAGGATGTGAGTCACTCATGTTTGCCACTTCAAATGACTCACTTGGGATCACCGGAGGGTGACGGTGGCAATCAAAGAGAGCCGCCCCCATTCATTTCACCAACAATCTTCCTATAGGATTCTATGTTTATTTGTTGCATGTTATGGGTGGAATTTGTATAAAAGAGCCCGTGTTGTGGTATGACCCCTGTGCTGGGTGTCTTCTATACCATGAAATGTGGACCCCGTGTTGTGGTATGAACCTTGTGCTGGGCGTCTTCTATACGATGACATGTGGACCCCGTGTCGTGTTGTGACCCCTGTGCTGGGTGTCTTCTATACCATGAAATGTGGACCCCGTGTTGTGGTATGACCCCTGTGCTGGGCGTCTTCTATACCATGACATGTGGACCCCGTGTTGTGTTGTGACCCCTGTGCTGGGCGTCTTCTATACCATGACATGTGGACCCCGTGTTGTGTTGTGACCCCTGTGCTGGGCGTCTTCTATACGATGACATGTGGACCCCGTGTTGTGGTATGACCCCTGTGCTGGGTGTCTTCTATACCATGAAATGTGGACCCCGTGTTGTGTTGTGACCCCTGTGCTGGGTGTCTTCTATACAGTGACATGTGGACCCCGTGTTGTGTTGTGACCCCTGTGCTGGGTGTCTTCTATACAGTGACATGTGGACCCCGTGTTGTGTTGTGACCCCTGTGCTGGGCGTCTTCTATACGATGACATGTGGACCCCGTGTTGTGGTATGACCCCTGTGCTGGGTGTCTTCTATACCATGAAATGTGGACCCCGTGTTGTGGTATGACCCCTGTGCTGGGCGTCTTCTATACCATGACATGTGGACCCCGTGTTGTGGTATGAACCTTGTGCTGGGCGTCTTCTATACGATGACATGTGGACCCCGTGTCGTGTTGTGACCCCTGTGCTGGGCGTCTTCTATACAGTGACATGTGGACCCCGTGTTGTGTTGTGACCCCTGTGCTGGGTGTCTTCTATACAGTGACATGTGGACCCCGTGTTGTGTTGTGACCCCTGTGCTGGGTGTCTTCTATACGATGACATGTGGACCCCGTGTTGTGTTGTGACCCCTGTACTGGGCATCTTCTATACAGTGACATGTGGACCCCATCTTGTGGTGTGACCCCTGTGCTGGGTGTCTTCTATACGATGACATGTGGACCCCGTGTTGTGTTGTGACCCCTGTACTGGGCATCTTCTATACAGTGACATGTGGACCCCGTCTTGTGGTGTGACCCCTGTGCTGGGTGTCTTCTATACGATGACATGTGGACCCCGTGTTGTGTTGTGACCCCTGTGCTGGGCGTCTTCTATACCATGACATGTGGACCCCGTGTTGTGGTATGAACCTTGTGCTGGGCGTCTTCTATACGATGACATGTGGACCCCGTGTCGTGTTGTGACCCCTGTGCTGGGCGTCTTCTATACAGTGACATGTGGACCCCGTGTTGTGTTGTGACCCCTGTGCTGGGTGTCTTCTATACAGTGACATGTGGACCCCGTGTTGTGTTGTGACCCCTGTACTGGGCATCTTCTATACAGTGACATGTGGACCCCGTCTTGTGGTGTGACCCCTGTGCTGGGTGTCTTCTATACGATGACATGTGGACCCCGTGTTGTGTTGTGACCCCTGTACTGGGCATCTTCTATACAGTGACATGTGGACCCCGTCTTGTGGTGTGACCCCTGTGCTGGGTGTCTTCTATACGATGACATGTGGACCCCGTGTTGTGTTGTGACCCCTGTACTGGGCATCTTCTATACAGTGACATGTGGACCCCGTCTTGTGGTGTGACCCCTGTGCTGGGCGTCTTCTATACGATGACATGTGGACCCCGTGTTGTGTTGTGACCCCTGTGCTGGGCGTCTTCTATACAGTGACATGTGGACCCCGTGTTGTGGTATGAACCTTGTGCTGGGCGTCTTCTATACCATGACATGTGGACCCCGTGTCGTGTTGTGACCCCTGTGCTGGGCGTCTTCTATACAGTGACATGTGGACCCCGTGTTGTGGTATGAACCTTGTGCTGGGCGTCTTCTATACCATGACATGTGGACCCCGTGTTGTGGTATGAACCTTGTGCTGGGCGTCTTCTATACCATGACATGTGTCTCCTGAATTTCCAGCTGTCACATTTAAATGTCCGGAGTCTCGGTGATCTCACTCTGCCTGCGCAATACCAGGTGGGGACCAGAGAGGAGCGCACATGGAATCAATTAGACCCTCATTAGTTGTGAAAACACTTTTCCCAGGAACTTAGAACCCGGATCTAATCTGTCCAATGGTCTGGAAGTCCTGAAGATACAATTTACAGAGAAGCCGACACCAAGCCACATACCTATGTCAGGACCCCAACCCATGTACTGGGCCCTTCTCTCCCTCCATTATATACATGAGACCCCCCAACCCATGTACTGGGCCCTTCTCTCCCTCCATTATATACATGAGACCCCCAACCCATGTACTGGGCCCTTCTCTCCCTCCATTATATACATGAGACCCCCAACCCATGTACTGGGCCCTTCTCTCCCTCCATTATATACATGAGACCCCCAACCCATGTACTGGGCCCTTCTCTCCCTCCATTATAGACGTGAGACCCCCCACCTATGTACTGGGCCCTTCTCTCCCTCCATTATAAACATGAGACCCCCCCACCCATTTACTGGGCCCTTCTCTCCCTTCATTATAGAAATGAGACCCCCCCACCCACCCATGTACTGGGCCCTTCTCTCCCTCCATTATATACATGAGACCCCCCACCCAAGTACTGGGCCCTTCTCTCCCTCCATTATAGACGTGAGACCCCCCACCCATGTACTGGGCCCTTCTTTCCCTTTATTATATACATGAGACCCCCCACCCATGTACTGGGCCCTTCTCTCCCTCCATTATAGACATGAGACCCCCCACCCATGTACTGGGCCCTTCTCTCCCTTTGTTATGTACATGAGACCCCCAACCGATGTACTGTGCCCTTCTCTCCCTCCATTATATACATGAGACCCCCAACCCATGTACTGGGCCCGTCTCTCCCTCCATTATATACATGAGACCCCCCACCCATGTACTGGGCCCTTCTCTCCCTTCATTATAGACATGAGACCCCCCACCCATGTACTGGGCCCTTCTCCCCCTCCATTATATACATGAGACCCCCAACCCATGTACTGGGCCCTTCTCTCCCTTCATTAAAGACATGAGACCCCCCCACCCAAGTACTGGGCCCTTCTCTCCCTCCATTATAGACGTGAGACCCCCCACCTATGTACTGGGCCCTTCTCTCCCTCCATTATAAACATGAGACCCCCCCACCCACCCATGTACTGGGCCCTTCTCTCCCTCCATTATATACATGAGACCCCCAACCCATGTACTGGGCCCTTCTCTCCCGTCATTATAGACATGAGACCCCCCACCCATGTACTGGGCCCTTCTCTCCCGTCATTATAGACATGAGACCCCCCACCCATGTACTGGGCCCTTCTCTCCCTTCATTATATACATGAGACCCCTGACCCATGTACTAGGCTCTACACTCCCCCCCCCCATACCCCCAGCCTTGTGATCCTCCAGACTTCCTCTATAGCCTTCGGGGCACCATAAACTTGACTATTACCGAGGAGGAAGCCGCCGTCGCTGCCTCACTCTGCAGAGACCATCAGTGAAAATGGGATTTGGTAATAACAACAGCTGACCGACAGGTGCCAAGTCCTGTTATGATAAATGACGGGGGAAATGAAATACCAAAACAGAAATATCTGCACTGCTGAGCTCAGTAAAAGGGGAAGTCACCATGTAACGTTTATGTATAGGGGGGTTATTTACTAAAGGGAAATCCACTCTGAGGGGGACAGATCTGAGGGGGACATGCAAGGAAAATAAAAAACAGCATTTTTTGCTTGCATGTGATTGGATGATAGAAATCAGCAGAGCTTCGGTAATGTTACGTTTAGACGCGGACGCTCCTCTGGATCACTTTTCAGGGGGCGGCGCACTGTCTCCTGGGAGCTATGTGTCATAATTCCGAGGAGTCAGTGTTTATGGCCGCCGCTCGTTCTCCCGATACTCCGAAAACCGGAATTGACGTGATTACGCCGCCAGTGATTATCTTGGTTGCCATCACAATGGGGGTGGGCACTTCTGCCACTGCCGCCCGTTGTGATGGCAACGTCGGAAACGTACGGCGCTGCGAGCAGTACATACTGCGCATGGGCTTGTGATTATCTTGGTTGCCATCACAATGGGGGCGAGCCCTTCCAACGACAACACCCATTGTGTTGGCATTGTCGGAAACGTACGGCGCTGCGAGCCATACATACTGCACATGGGCTTGTGATTATCTTGGTTGCCATCACAACGGGGGCGGGCACTTCCACCGCCCGTTGTGATGTCAACGTCGGAAGTGTACGGCGCAGCGAGCAGTACATACTGGGCATGGGCTTGTGATTATCTTGGTTGCCATCACAACGGGGGCGGGCCATTGCAACGACAACACCCATTGTGTTGGCATTGTCGGAAACGTACGGCGCTGCGAGCAGTACATACTGCACATGGGCGAGTGATTATCTTGGTTGCCATCACAACGGGGGCGGGCACTTCTGATGATGGCAATGTCGGAAGTGTATGCCGCTGGGAGCCGTACATACTGCGCATGAGTGAGTGATTATCTTGGTTGCCATCACAAAGGGGGCGGGTACTTACGCCGCCCTGTTGTGATGGCAACGCCGGAAGTGTACGGTGCTGCGAGCCGTACATACTGCACATGTGCGAGAATGGGAGGTGCATGCTGGTCGCTCAACTGCACCGAAACACGGAAGATAGTGCTTGTGGGCTTCACATGCCCACAAGCAAAATGGAACATGCCAGGGACAGGAAATTCTAAGATATCCAATGATCGTAAATCGGCAATCGAGCGGCGATCGAAGCGCAATACGTGAGTGTTTTAACTAATAGTATTGTAAAAAATATATTTAAAAAAATAAATGAAAATGATTTAGTAGGAACTCCGCCTTGAGAGTTCCCTTCACTGGAACTGGAAGGGGGAGAAGCCTAACCCCTGAAAGACAACCCCCACACCATAATCCCCCCCACCAAATGATTTGGACCAGGACACAAAGCAAGGTCCATAAAGACATGGAGGAGCAAGTTTGGGGTGGAGGAACTTGACCTCAGCCCAATAGAACACCTTTGGGATGAATTAGGGAGGAGACTGTGAGCCAGGCCTTCCCGTCCAACATCAGTGCCTGACCTCACAAATGCTCTTCTGTAAGAACGGTCAAACATTCCCATAGACACCCTCCTAAACCTTGTGGACGGTCTTTCCACGAAGAGTTGAAGCTATTCAGTGGCGTCACTAAGGGGGGGCCAGAAGGGGCCTTCCCAGAAGAGTTGAAGCTGTTATAGCTGCAAAGGGCGGGGTCAACTCAATATTGAACCCAGTGGTGGCCATTCCATATGGGGTACAGGGGCGCCACCCTCCTAATCCATGCGCCAGCCCCTAATTTATAACCCTAAACCTTGTGGACGGCCTTCCAAGAAGAGGTGAAGCTGTTATAGCTGCAAAGAGCGGGGCTAACTCAATATTGAACCCTACGGACTAAGACTGGGATGCCATTAAAGTTCATGTGCGTGTAAAGGCAGGCGTCCCAATACTTTTTACCACACAGTGCCTTTTACACGTCTCCGCCGCCCTTGTTATTTGCTCTCAGTAGAGGTTGACGGTTGTCCCCTGTGACTTTTTGAAGGCATTAGGAGAGATAAAGGTGGGCGTCTGTCTCTGTCAGCAGCGACACCCCGAACTGTTGACATGCGATCTTGTCACATTATGGTGGCTGCGGTGACCTCAGGTGACTCAGGCTGGTCTCCACCAGTTTATACAAAGAGGAGGGGGGGGGGGGCACTCCTCCGGGACCAAAAGGTCTTTATGAGTACAACACGAATTAAACAGGAGATTGCTGTGTGTACACCTTTTACTATCCCAGCAATAAATTCTTCCTGATGTACAGAAAGGAAAGAATTCTCTTATTCATACCTGCACTACGCTCCACTAACGGGTGCGTTAAAAACTTTTATTGTGATTGCTGAACCTTTTCCGTCAATCCCTAAGCCAGAAAAGCTTGCAATCTATTCTCCCTGCTGTGGGCATACACAGTGGCGGTGCGTCCATAGTGGGCGCAGAAGCGCCGCCCCTTCTCTTCTGCACTGGCTGCATTTGAGGGGAAACTGGCTACATTTGGGGGGAAACTGGCTACATTTCGGGGAAAATTGGCTGCATTTGGGGGAAAACTGGCTGCATTTGGGGGGAAACTGGCTGCATTTGGGGGGAAACTGGCTGTATTTAAGGGGGAAACTGGCTGTATTTAAAGGGGAAACTGGCTGCATTTGGGGGGGAACTGGCTGCATTTGGGGGGAAACTGGCTACATTTGGGGGAAAACTGGCTGCATTTGGGGGAAAACTGGCTGCATTTGGGGGGAAACTGGCTGCATTTGGGGGGAAACTGGCTGTATTTAAGGGGGAAACTGGCTGCATTTGGGGACAAACTGGCTGTATTTAAAGGGGAAACTGGCTGCATTTGGGGGGAAACTGGCTGCATTTGGGGGGACAAACTGGTTGTATTTGGGGACAAACTGGCTGCATTTGGGGGGGAAATTGGCTGCATTTGGGGGGAAACTGGCTGCATTTGGGGGGGAAAATGGTTGCATTTGGGGACAAACTGGCTGCATTTGGGGTCAAACCGGCTGCATTTGGGGGGGAAATTGGCTGCATTTGGGGGGAAACTGGCATAGTTTGAGGGGGCAAACTGGTGGCATTTGATGGGCACAGTGGCTGCATTTATTGAGCACAGTGGCGGCAATTGATGTTTTTTTTTTAGTTTGTTTGTGCACCCCAAAAATATTGAGCACCAGCCGCCACTGGTCATACATATAGATGGGCCAATCTGTTTTTTTTTTTTTTTGGATCAATCAGCAAAAACTAGGGAAGAACATTCAAACTTCATGCAGATAGTCTCCCTCTAGCCCTTGTCAGTGGAATCCTGCGACATCTATTCCTAACCCTAGCCTTCCGTCCTTCAGCTACAGTACAGGCCATATCTCTGGTCCCGCACATCTGGCTCCCATTAAACCGGTTGCTGGGAAATCCACACACAGCTCTGCAGGCAGGAAACGGCCCATTTGTGTATTTCTGCCATTAAAATGGAGCCCCTTCCTCCCCTCATTCAATGTCAGATTGCCGGCTGATCACACCGTTGTGGATTGCCGTGGACGTGAATTGTGATTTTTCCCCCCTCTGGTGTGTCTATAGAGGGGTCATTCGGAGACTTTTCCCATTTATATGCAGATAGACAGAAGAGGACAATAGGCTGAGGCCTAGTTCTGACTGTCGTAACTCAGCATGGGGGCTTAATGGAGGTGATGTCACAATTACCATGTCAAACACAGATGTTCCTGAGTGCAGGAAACTTCCAATCTCAACATTACTAAGTACTACTAAAGGTAAAAGGCCCTCATAGATGTTGGAGGACAGTCAGACATATCTTTGCCCAAATGTTCTCAATATTTATGCCCAACCGTCCTTCAATATTTATGCCCAACTGTTCTCAATATCTATGCCCAACTGCCCTTCAATATCTATGCCCAACTGTTCTCAATATCTATGCCCAACTGTCCTTCAATATCTATGCCCAACTGTTCTCAATATCTATGCCCAACCGTCCTTCAATATCTATGCCCAACTGTTCTCAATATCTATGCCCAACTGTTCTCAATATCTATGCCCAACTGTCCTTCAATATCTATGCCCAACTGTTCTCAATATCTATGCCCAACCGTCCTTCAATATCTATGCCCAACCGTCTTTCAATATCTATGCCCAACTGTTCTCAATATCTATGCCCAACCGTCCTTCAATATCTATGCCCAACTGTTCTCAATATCTATGCCCAACCATCCTTCAATATTTATGCCCAACTGTTCTCAATATCTATGCCCAACCGTCCTTCAATATCTATGCCCAACTGTCCTTCAATATCTATGCCCAACTGTTCTCAATATCTATGCCCAACCGTCCTTCAATATCTATGCCCAACCGTCTTTCAATATCTATGCCCAACTGTTCTCAATATCTATGCCCAACCGTCCTTCAATATCTATGCCCAACTGTTCTCAATATCTATGCCCAACCGTCCTTCAATATCTATGCCCAACTGTTCTCAATATCTATGCCCAACTGTTCTCAATATCTATGCCCAACTGTCCTTCAATATCTATGCCCAACTGTTCTCAATATCTATGCCCAACCGTCCTTCAATATCTATGCCCAACCGTCTTTCAATATCTATGCCCAACTGTTCTCAATATCTATGCCCAACCGTCCTTCAATATCTATGCCCAACTGTTCTCAATATCTATGCCCAACCATCCTTCAATATTTATGCCCAACTGTTCTCAATATCTATGCCCAACCGTCCTTCAATATCTATGCCCAACTGTCCTTCAATATCTATGCCCAACTGTTCTCAATATCTATGCCCAACCGTCCTTCAATATCTATGCCCAACCGTCTTTCAATATCTATGCCCAACTGTTCTCAATATCTATGCCCAACCGTCCTTCAATATCTATGCCCAACTGTTCTCAATATCTATGCCCAACCATCCTTCAATATTTATGCCCAACTGTTCTCAATATCTATGCCCAACCGTCCTTCAATATCTATGCCCAACCGTCCTTCAATATCTATGCCCAACTGTTCTCAATATCTATGCCCAACCGTCCTTCAATATCTATGCCCAACTGTTCTCAATATCTATGCCCAACCGCCCTTCAATATCTATACCCAACCGTCCTTCAATATCTATGCCCAACTGTTCTCAATATCTATGCCCAACTGTTCTCAATATCTATGCCCAACCGCCCTTCAATATCTATGCCCAGCCGTCCTTCAATATCTATGCCCAACTGTTCTCAATATCTATGCCCAACTGTTCTCAATATCTATGCCCAACCGTCCTTCAATATCTATGCCCAACTGTTCTCAATATCTATGCCCAACTGTTCTCAATATCTATGCCCAACCGTCCTTCAATATCTATGCCCAACTGTTCTCAATATCTATGCCCAACCGTCCTTCAATATCTATGCCCAACTGTCCTTCAATATCTATGCCCAACTGTTCTCAATATCTATGCCCAACCGCTCTTCAATATCTATTCCCAACTGTCTAACATCTGTGAAGGCCTTTAGTTACATCTAACATCTATGCTTAACTGTCCTCTAATATCTATGCCTGAAAGTCCTCCATCATCTGTAAGGGTCTTTAGTTATGGTAGTGATATTGAGACTGAAAGGCTACTGTTGTGGGGAACATAGAAGGTGAGCTGAGTTTAGAGAGTTGTCACCGATGACGGAATCTTCTGTATCAGAGTAGGCATTAAGAGAAGACATGGAACAGAATCAAAACCGGTTCTCTAACTTATTCAAGGGACATTCTGTCAGGAGCAGATGGTAGATTATGGGGTATTGCCTCAAGACATTTTAGTATACAGGGGTGGGTACCATCATCCTATAATTATATAGTGAAAAAGGGGGGAATTTTCAAGGTTTGCCTCCTCCTGAAGAAGCGTCTTTGGCCACGAAACTTGTAGAGGACCACGTCTATACCTACATCACTGCTCCTCCACACATCTGTCGGGACCCTTATGTTTTTTAAGCGAAATGAATTGTAAATTGCTGAAACAATTACTTTTTGGTTCTTGTAATTTTTTGGTATTATTTGCAACTTTTGTAATTACCTTGTTTAATTTCTGGGAACCGAGATAGTCCTTAACACCATTGGCGTCTAAGAGCAGATGGTAGGTGGGCACATGCTTTACTCTCCTGACTTCTGATTGTCATCTACATTGAGTACCTGTCATCTGACATCTCTGGTAAAGGAGAACGTTGTAATGAATGGAGAGCTTATCCTGTAATCTACAGAGAAGAGCTAATTATAAGTCTATAACGATGTTAGGACCCCGCCACACCTCTGTACAGACTTCATTTCTGTGCCCCCCCAGGGCTTGCAGTGCTCCCTTTTGATATGTTAATATCCCCTGTGGGTCACAGAGAAGGGTAATGTGATCTCCAGGTAATCACACCTGTCTAAGATCTGCAAAACATTTCCAAAAGGTGAGAGGAAAACACAATCTAAGGTGTCGTATATACAGGTTTAGTGTCCCGGCGCCCGCGTGATTGGATTTAATTCACAGCAGCGCGAGCCAATGGCTACACTGCCGTCAATCTATCCAATGAAGAGCCGAGAAGATTGTGCTGAAATCGAGCATGTTCTCAACACGGGACTTACGAGGGCTCAGGTAAGTAAACCGGGGGGGGGGGGGGGGGCTGTTGCTTGGCAACTCGAAGTTTCAGATCCCTCCATAAATTTTCTGTAGGATTAAGGTCTGGAGACTGGCTATGCCACTCCATGACCTTAATGTGCTTTTCCTTGAGCCACTCCTTTGTTGCCTTGGCAGTATGTTTTGGGTCATTGTTATGCTGGAAGACCCATCCATGACCCATCTTTAGTGTTCTGGCTGAGGGAAGAAGGTTCTCCTCCATAAATTTTCTATAGGATTAAGGTCTGGAGACTGGCTAGGCCACTCCATGACCTTAATGTGATTTTCCTTGAGCCACTCCTTTGTTGCCTTGGCAGTATGTTTTGGGTCATTGTTATGCTGGAAGACCCGTCCATGACCCATCTTTAGTGTTCTGGCTGAGGGAAGAAGGTTCTCCTCCATAAATTTTCTATAGGATTAAGGTCTGGAGACTGGCTAAGCCACTCCATGACCTTAACGTGCTTCTTCTTGAGCCACTCCTTTGTTGCCTTGGTGGTAAGTTTTGGGTCATTGTCATGCTGGAAGACCCATCCACCACCCATCTTCACACTTCTGGCTGAGAGAAGAAGGTTCTCATCCAAGATTTTACAATACGTGGCCCCGTCCATTGGCCCCTCAATGCGGCAAAGTCGGCCTGGACCTTTATCAATGAAACAGCTCCAAAAAAATCATGTTTCCACCTCCATGTGTGACTATAGGGATGGTGTTCGTAGGGTCATAGTCAGCATTTTTCTTCCTCCAAACATGGCGTGTCCCCCTCCTCAAGAAGACACAAGTACAGAACGTCTGAAGTCTCCCAATGAACTTCTAAATGATTCAGAGAAGATCGGGAGAAAGTTCTGTGGTCAGAGGAGACCAAAATTAAGCTCTTTGTCATTAACTCGACTTGCTGTGTTTGTAAGAAAAATGCTGACTATGACCCAAAGAACACCATCACTACAGTTACACACAGAGGGGGGAACATGAGGATTTGGGGGTGTTTCTCTGATAAAGGTACAGGTTGACTTTGCCGCATTGAGGGGCCAATGGAATGGGCCATGTATTGTAAAATCTTGGATGAGAACCTTTTTCCCTCAGCCAGAACACTGAAGATGGGTCATGGATGGGTCTTCCAGCATGACAATGACCCAACACATACCGCCAAGGCACCAAAGGAGTGGCTCAAGAAGTGGCCTAGCCAGTCTCCAGACCTTAATCCTATAGAAAATGTATGGTGGGAGCTGAAACTTCGAGTTGCCAAGCGATAGCCAAGAAATCTTAAGGATTTAGGCCCCTTCCACACCCGTTTCAGTGGAGTCCGCCAGCTCAGCAGGCGATCTCTCCGTTGATCTCCTCTTAGCCGGCAGATGACGGGTCGGTCTCTGCTCACCAAACAGGGTGGGACCTGTCAGAGCGCCGCTGATTCCTATGGAGAGATCAGACGGAAATGGACAGCATGTCTGTCTTCATCAGATTTCATCCGATACGTCTGAGTGAGTGAATAACTTGTATAGCGCTGCAAATGTGAACTTAAAGCGGAGCTCCAGCCACGGTAAAATTTTTTTTTAAAGTCAGCAGCTACTAACAGTGTAGCTGCTGACTTTAAATAAAGACACTTACCTGTCCTAGGCGCCCGCGCTGATGGGCCCCCCGATGCCGGTCCCACGATCGCTCCGGGTCCCGCGCCGCCATTCACAATATGGGAAACAGGCAGTGAAGCCGTACGGCTTCACTGCCCGTTTCCTACTGCGCCTGCGCGAGTCTCACGCTGGCTTGTGAATGGGCGCGCTGCTCTCTGAGAACACACACAGTTCCCAGGAAGCAGCGCACCCATTCACAAGAAGCAGAAGAAGAAGAAAACACACCGCGGATCAGGAAGAGGCAGATTACGGACTTCCGCATAGCAACAGCTATTTCGGGTGAGTATTTTTTTTTTATTTTTTTCAGGTTTATTTTTTTTATTTTTTTCAAACAACATTGTAAAATGTTGTTATCCTGGGTGGAGCTCCGCTTTAATCGCCTCAAGGCGCTTATTTCCATCCAGTGTCGTCCTGATCCTTCAGAAGAGGTGGGTCTTAATTTTTTTCCTGAAGGCCGATGGTTTTCTTCCATGTGGATGTTTATGGGTAGAACATTCCATAGCCGTGGTCTTTGGACTGAAAATCTTCGTTTTAGCATCATCACAGTGGAAGGAGTTGGATCAAATGACCTAGTGGCCTAGCCAGTCTCCAGACATTAATCCTATAGAAAATCTATGGAAGGAGCTTAAACTTTGAGTTGCCAAGAGACAGCCAAGAAACCTTAAAGATTTAGAGAAGATCTGTAAAGAAGAGTGGAGACCAAAATCCCTCCTGAGATGTGTGAAGACCTGATCACCAACTACAAGAAACGTCCGACCTCTGTGCTCCCCAACAAGGGTTTCTCCACCAACTACTAAGTCATGTTTTGCTTGGGTATCAAATGCAGTGGAACTTCGGATTGCGAGTAACCTGGTTAACGAGCACTTCGCAACACGAGCACTGTGTATTTTTTAAAATCCTGACTCGGTTTGTGAGTGTTGTCTTGCAAAATGAGCAGGATTCAGGCCAAAGCGGTGTGCAGTACCATGTTTGGCCTGAGGTGGGGGGGACGGAGCCGAATGGCTTAGTTCGGAGCCGTTCGAAAAATGCTTGGAAATACTCAGTTCATGAGCCTTTCCAAGGTTTTCCGAGTTCATCCGAGGTGTCCTCTGGCCTTTCTGAGTGATTCTGAGGTTCTCCGGAGCCCCCCCAACCTCTGGCCACATGCAGTATTGCATGCCATTGAAGTCAATGCAGAACAAATTATTTTCGTTTCCATTGACTTCGATGGTGAAACTCGCCTTTGATATTTGAGTGCTTTGGATCACTAGCGTTCTCCTGGAACGGATTATGCTCGTAATTTAAGGTTCCACTGTATTCTGTCTCAGAGGACAAACTTACACAATTTGCAGGGGATCAAATAATCATTTTCCCCACTGTAGGTGTACTTCTTCCAGGTCACTGAAACCGATGGTGGTTTTCGGATGGACAATAAAAATGGCGGACGTAGTATAGGCCTATATAGGCCCATCTGATGGGCATTCACCAGTCACAAGGCCATCTCACTACAATTTATTCTCCTACTCATCTAAAGCACGACCCTATCCGTCCTTCCCATGTAATGTTTTCATGCGCCGTTAAGTTTTAATTTAAAAAAAAATTCCAGCAAGATTAGCCATTTTCCCCTCCTGGCTGTGACCAGGTTAGGAAGAAGAGAACTTTACATAACAAGAGGATTAAAGTAGCCAAGTAAGAGCTAATTAAGGGGGGAACAAAGGGTTATTAATGAGGCCGTGTGCTATAAAAGGGGCCTCTATGCTCAGGCCGGCCAGAAATGACGTCCTTTGATTAATCAGGCGAGTAAAAAGGTGCCTGAAGGGTACGCCGCCGACCTCCTGGTTTGTTAGGTGTTAAGCTGCCCATAGATAACCTGAAGGGATTCCTCCACACAAGTGAGGTGGATGGAGGAATCCTCCCCCCTTCGGGACATTTGTATGACTCCTCCGCTGTCACCATGGATGATCAGCAGCTTTTGTCGAAACGAGGACCGCCATACACGGTTAAAAAAAAATTTGGCTGGTCCCTGCTGAACCATCTATGGCTGGCTTAAAGAATACACTATATTCCCAAAAGTATTGGTACACCTGTCTTTACACGCACATGACCTTTAATGGCATCCCGGTCTTAGTCCGTAGGGTTCAATATTGAGTTGCTCCCGCCCTTTGCAGCTCTTCTGGGAAGGAATGTCTTGGTATGCTGATGCCTTAAGAGTTCCCTTCACTGGAACTAAGGGGCCAAGCCTGGTCTTAGTCCGTAGGGTTCAATATTGAGTTGGCCCCGCCCTTTTCAGCTCTTCTGGGAAGGAATGTCTTGGTATGCTGACGCCTTAGGAGTTCCCTTCACTGGAACTAAGGGGCCAAGCCTGGTCTTAGTCTGTAGGGTTCAATATTGAGTTGGCCCCGCCCTTTGCAGCTCTTCTGGGAAGGAATGTCTTGGTATGCTGATGCCTTAAGAGTTCCCTTCACTGGAACTAAGGGGCCAAGCCTGGTCTTAGTCTGTAGGGTTCAATATTGAGTTGGCCCCGCCCTTTGCAGCTCTTCTGGGAAGGAATGTCTTGGTATGCTGACGCCTTAGGAGTTCCCTTCACTGGAACTAAGGGGCCAAGCCTGGTCTTAGTCTGTAGGGTTCAATATTGAGTTGGCCCCGCCCTTTGCAGCTCTTCTGGGAAGGGATGTCTTGGTATGCTGATGCCTTAAGAGTTCACTTCACTGGAACTAAGGGGGCCAAGCCTGGTCTTAGTCCGTAGGGTTCAATATTGAGTTGGCCCCGCCCTTTTCAGCTCTTCTGGGAAGGAATGTCTTGGTATGCTGACGCCTTAGGAGTTCCGTTCACTGGAACTAAGAGGGCCAAGCCTGGTCTTAGTCTGTAGGGTTCAATATTGAGTTGCTCCCGCCCTTTGCAACCCTTCTGGGAAGGAATGTCTTGGTATGCTGATGCCTTAAGAGTTCCCTTCACTGGAACTAAGGGGGCCAAGTCCAACCACTGAAAAACAACCCCATAATCCCCCCTCCACCAAATGATTTGGGCCAGTGCACAAAGCAAGGTCCATAAAGACATGGATGAGCAAGTTTGGGGTGGAGGAACTTGACCGGTCACGCCCCAAGAGTTCCCTTCTCTGTAACTAAGGGGCCAAGCCCAACCCCTGAAAGATACCCCCACACCATAATCCCCCCTCCACCAAATGATTAGGACCGGTGCACAAAGCAAGGTCCATAAAGGCATGGAGGAGCGAGTTTGGGGTGGAGGAACTTGACTGGTCTTGACTTGGCCCCTTAGTTCCAGTGAAGGGAACTCTTAAGGCGTCGGCATACCAAGACATTCTGTACAATTTCATTCTCCCAGTTTTGTGGGAACAGTTTGGGGATGGCACCCATGTCCTAGGCATTGGTCACCTGACCAGGGGGCGGGGCTGTGACACCTAGAGAAGAAAATAATAATTGTAAAGTGAGAGAATAAAGCCGCCCTCTCCAGCAGTATGGAGGAGACTGAGGCAAGAAAAGGGCTGAACAATGGAAGATTTTACATCAATCTTTTTACCAACTTAAAAAAAAAAGAGATTTTACAGTGGAGTTCCGCTTTAAGGTGAAGGTAACCCCCCCCCCCCCCCGGGGCCGGGGGCTGTTTATGTTGGGGGTTCATGGGACAGGAGTGCAGGCCGTACAGATCGCAGCTGACATATGTGTTTGTATAAATATCCCGAGTGTAGGGAAGGACTTCCTGTGTAACCCGACCACAGTTCTCTGGATCCCAGGCTCCTGTGTGAGAGGTCTCACCCCGAGGATCCCACAGCCCCCCCCCCTCCCACCATCATACTTGTGGGATGTTTCGCTGCCCCCCCGCATGGGGAAATTACAGTCCGATCTCTGTGCGATCGCTGTCCAGGGAACTCCGCTGCTGTGCTAAACTAAAGGCTCCTGTATGGAAAACAACTCCTATATCCAGTTACTATGTGCCAGGGCCTGGATAAGGGGTTGGGAAGGGGGGGAAGCTGCCCTGGGCACTGTGGTATCATGTGAGTTGGTGGTGGTGGGTGAGGGGGGAAGCTGCCCTGGGCACTGTGGTATCATATAAGATAGTGGTGGGTAGGGGGAGCTCCCCTGGACACTGTGTTATCATATGAGGTGGGGGGGTAGCTGCCCTGGGCACTGTGGTATCATATGAGGTGGGGGGGTAGCTGCCCTGGGCACTGTGTTATCATATGAGGTGGGGGGGTAGCTTCCCTGGACACTGTGGTATCATATGAGGTGGGGGGGTAGCTGCCCTGGGCACTGTGGTATCATGTGAGGTGGTGGTGGGTGGAGGGAGCTGCCCTGGCACTGCGGTATCATTTGAGGTGGTGATGGGCAGGGGGGAAGCTGCCCTGGGCACTTTGGTATCATATGAGGTTGTGGGTGGGGGGGCGCGGTGATACAGCTGCCCTGGGAACTGTGGTATCATATGAGGTGGGGGGAAGCTGCCCTGGGCACTGTGGTATCATATGAGGTGGAGGGGCAGCTGCCCTGGGCACTGTGGTATCATATGAGGTTGTGAGTGGAGGGGGGGCGGGGATACAGCCGCCCTGGGAACTGTGGTATCATATGAGGTTGTGGGTGGGAGGGGGGGGGCGGGGATACAGCTGCCCTGGGAACTGTGGTATCATATGAGGTGGGGGGGAGGTGCCCTGGGCACTGTGGTATCATATGTGGTGGAGGGGCAGCTGCCCTGGGCACTGTGGTATCATATGAGGTTGTGAGTGGAGGGGGGGCGGGGATACAGCCGCCCTGGGCACTGTGGTATCATATGAGGTTGTGAGTGGAGGAGGGGCGGGGATACAGCTGCCCTGGGAACTGTGGTATCATATGAGGTTGTGAGTGGAGGGGGGGCGGGGATACAGCTGCCCTGGGAACTGTGGTATCATATGAGGTTGTGGGTGGGAGGGGGGGGGCGGGGATACAGCTGCCCTGGGAACTGTGGTATCATATGAGGTGGGGGGGAGGTGCCCTGGGCACTGTGGTATCATATGTGGTGGAGGGGCAGCTGCCCTGGGCACTGTGGTATCATATGAGGTGGTGGGCGGGGCTACCAAAATCACATCGGAATTCCTTCGAGTAAATGTTCTTTATCTAAACTCCGATAGAATTCATCAGAATTTTCGATGGGGCATACACACGGTCGGAATTTCCGATGGTATAAGTCCGTCAGACTTTTTCCATCGGAAATTCCGATCCTGTGTACGGGGCATTAGAGATGCTGCAACCTCTGCAACAGGAAGAGATTTTTTTTTTCAGTAAGAGACGCTAAATGCTCTACATCGGGAAAGGATTCTTTGCAGTATAAAATGCTGAAACCTCTGCACCAGGAAAGGATTCTTTACAGTAATAGCTGTGAAAAGGTTTTCCACAGGAGCCGGTTCTAGACGACTTAGTAGACTGATTCAAAAAAGAGGGACATGTTTCTAAATGCAACAAATATAAATGTCTTTCGATCGATAAGGCCTCGTGCAGATGGGTGAAGACATCTACGCAGGGATATGGGGGGGGGGGGGGGGACATTAGAGCCAATCGGCAGGCAGCTGAGGTCCCAGTGAAGCGCTCCATGCTCACGTGGGATTCAGTCTTCCCTGGCGGGGTGTTTATACAACGAAGGGCAGATTTATACAAACACTTTGGGAAGCACATGAAAGCGTTTCGTTACGTTCCGGGGGGGGGGGGGGGCGGGGACGTCACATTACACTTCCCTGTCAGTTTATCCTGACGCAGTGAAAGCCACGACCTTGGCGGAGAGGAGACCCCCGCTGGCGGGATGCATCTGTGGATCAAGCCGGGGAGGTGTTTGGGTTGCAGAGGATTCTGGGAGGTGACGGCTCTGGCCAGCTTGATACGGCGATGGGTGGCGTTGCTCTCCTTTTTGTGGTTCTTCTCCTTTTATGTAGATTTCTATGGAGAAGAACGCCGGCCCGCTAGGACATTGTATTCCTTCAGTTCTGTTTACAGTCTCCGAGTCGCATCGCCGCCGCCGCCTCCACCGCCGCCGCCGCCTCCTCACTCTTCACGGGTCATTCCCAGGGAAAGTGTAATTATAGAGGAACCTCTTTACAAGAGCTGCTTACCTGTATAATGTTCTCCTGAGGATCCTCTCCGACCTTTATGGCTGCAGAGCTTCCAGCCTGCAATTATTTTCTAATGTTTATTCTTCCTGAACTCTTCTTCCACATTTTATTATGTTACAGCCTTATTCCAAAATGGATTCAATTCACTATTTTCCTCCAAAATTCTACAAACCATCCCCCATAATGACAACGTGAGAGACGTTTGTTTGAAATCTTTGCAAATGTATTACAAAATAAAAAAATCCCACGTACATAAGTATCACAGGCTCCTCCCATGTACATAAGTATCACAGGCTCCTCCCACGTACATAAGTATCACATGCTCCTCCCACGTACATAAGTATCACAGGCTCCTCCCATGTACATAAGTATCACATGCTCCTCCCATGCACATAAGTATCACAGGCTCCTCCCATGCACATAAGATCACATGCTCCTCCCATCACATAAGGATCACATGCTCCTCCCATGCACATAAGGATCACAGGCTCCTCCCATGTACATAAGTATCACAGGCTCCTCCCACGTACATAAGTATCACAGGCTCCTCCCATGCACATAAGGATCACATGCTCCTCCCATGCACATAAGGATCACAGGCTCCTCCCATGCACATAAGGATCACAGGCTCCTCCCATGTACATAAGTATCACAGGCTCCTCCCATGTACATAAGTATCACAGGCTCCTCCCATGTACATAAGTATCACATGCTCCTCCCATGTACATAAGTTTTACACGCTCCTCCCATGTACATAAGTATCACAGGCTCCTCCCATGTACATAAGTATCACAGGCTCCTCCCATGTACACAAGTATCACAGGCTCCTCCCACGTACATAAGTATCACAGGCTCCTCCCATGCACATAAGGATCACAGGCTCCTCCCATGTACATAAGTATCACAGGCTCCTCACACGTAGAGAAGTATCGCAGACTCCTCCCACATAGAGAAGTATCGCAGACTCCTCCCACGTACATAAGTATCACATGCTCCTCCCATGTACATAAGTATCACAGGCTCCTCCCATGTACATAAGTATCACAGATTGTAGTCCAATCAAGTTGTAGAAACATCTCAAGGATGATCAGTGGAAACAGGAGGCACCTGAGATCAATTCTGAGTGTCGAGGCAAAGGCTGTGATACTTCTGTACATGGGAGGAGCCTGTGATACTTATGTACATGGGAGGAGCCTGTGATAATTATGTACATGAGAGGAGCCTGTGATACTTATGTACATGGGAGGAGCCTGTGATAATTATGTACATGAGAGGAGCCTGTGATACTTATGTACATGGGAGTGGCCTGTGATACTTGAATACATGGGAGGAGTCTGTAATACTTATATACATGGGAGGAGTCTGTGATACTTATGTACATGGGAGGAGCCTGTGATACTTATGTACGTGGGAGGAGCCTGCGATACTTCTCTACGTGGGAGGAGCCTGCGATACTTATGTACATGGGAGGAGCCTGTGATACTTATATACATGGGAGGAGCCTGTGATACTTATGTACAGGGGAGGAGCCTGTGATACTTATGTACAGGGGAGGAGCCTGTGATACTTATGTACATGGGAGGAGCCTGTGATACTTATGTACATGGGAGGAGCCTGTGATACTTATGTACATGGGAGGAGCCTGTGATAATTATGTACATGAGAGGAGCCTGTGATACTTATGTACATGGGAGTGGCCTGTGATACTTGAATACATGGGAGGAGTCTGTAATACTTATATACATGGGAGGAGTCTGTGATACTTATGTACATGGGAGGAGCCTGTGATACTTATGTACGTGGGAGGAGCCTGCGATACTTCTCTACGTGGGAGGAGCCTGCGATACTTCTCTACGTGGGAGGAGCCTGCGATACTTATGTACATGGGAGGAGCCTGTGATACTTATATACATGGGAGGAGCCTGTGATACTTATGTACAGGGGAGGAGCCTGTGATACTTATGTACATGGGAGGAGCCTGTGATACTTATGTACAGGGGAGGAGACTGTGATACTTATGTGCATGGGAGGAGCCTGTGATACTTATGTACCTGGGAGGAGCCTGTGATACTTATGTACATGGGAGGAGCCTGTGATAATTATGTACATGAGAGGAGCCTGTGATACTTATGTACATGGGAGGAGCCTGTGATAATTATGTACATGAGAGGAGCCTGTGATACTTATGTACATGGGAGTGGCCTGTGATACTTGAATACATGGGAGGAGTCTGTAATACTTATATACATGGGAGGAGTCTGTGATACTTATGTACATGGGAGGAGCCTGTGATACTTATGTACGTGGGAGGAGCCTGCGATACTTCTCTACGTGGGAGGAGCCTGCGATACTTATGTACATGGGAGGAGCCTGTGATACTTATATACATGGGAGGAGCCTGTGATACTTATGTACAGGGGAGGAGCCTGTGATACTTATGTACAGGGGAGGAGCCTGTGATACTTATGTACATGGGAGGAGCCTGTGATACTTATGTACATGGGAGGAGCCTGTGATACTTATGTACATGGGAGGAGCCTGTGATAATTATGTACATGAGAGGAGCCTGTGATACTTATGTACATGGGAGTGGCCTGTGATACTTGAATACATGGGAGGAGTCTGTAATACTTATATACATGGGAGGAGTCTGTGATACTTATGTACATGGGAGGAGCCTGTGATACTTATGTACGTGGGAGGAGCCTGCGATACTTCTCTACGTGGGAGGAGCCTGCGATACTTCTCTACGTGGGAGGAGCCTGCGATACTTATGTACATGGGAGGAGCCTGTGATACTTATATACATGGGAGGAGCCTGTGATACTTATGTACAGGGGAGGAGCCTGTGATACTTATGTACATGGGAGGAGCCTGTGATACTTATGTACAGGGGAGGAGACTGTGATACTTATGTGCATGGGAGGAGCCTGTGATACTTATGTACCTGGGAGGAGCCTGTGATACTTATGTACAGGGGAGGAGCCTGTGATACTTATGTACAGGGGAGGAGCCTGTGATACTTATGTACATGGGGAATTTTTATCCTTTTTTTTATAAATTTGCAAAGATTTGAAACAAACTTCTCTCACATTGTCATTATGGGGGATTGTTTGTAGAATTTTGGAAAATAATGAATTGAATGCATTTTGGAATAAGTAACATAACAAAATGTGGAAAAAGTGAAGCGCTGTGAATACTTTCTAGATGCTCTGTATTTAATATATAAATGAGAGGTTTACAGGTCCCCTATAGGGCTGCGGGGGGGGGGGGGGGGATTTCGGGAGTGTGTTGGCATTACTGTCCGTAGTAAACAGTCAGCGGCCATCATGGCAGGAGTGAGGTCTGCTGTCGGTGGGTGACAGCTGTAGGACCTGCTGACCGTCTCCCAGCCGCGTGAAAGGATCCATTGTTCTCGGGTCCCTCCACTATCAGCTGAGAGGAGTCATTTTCCCTTTAAACCAGCTGCTCCGAGCAGCAAATGCTGAGGATAAAAATATAGGAGCTTCAGGTTTCCTTCCCCACATCCCAAAACAACTTTCTAGGGGGTTTTATTTTTCTCTGCTGACATTCTGAAAATGTTGCTGTCAATGTGATTGGCTGAGAGGGGAGAGATTTATCTCTTAGTGGAAATAATAAAGGGAACCTATTATTATTATTATACAGGATTTATATTATTATTATTATACTACAGTATTTATATTATTATTATTATTATTATTATACTACAGTATTTATATTATTATTATTATTATTATACAGGATTTATATTATTATTATACAGGATTTATATTATTATTATTATTATACAGTATTTATATTATTATTATTATACAGTATTTATATTATTATTATTATTATTATTATACAGGATTTATATTATTATTATACAGGATTTATATTATTATTATTATTATACAGTATTTATATTATTATTATTATACAGTATTTATATTATTATTATTATTATACTACAGTATTTATATTATTATTATACTACAGTATTTATATTATTATTATTATTATACAGTATTTATATTATTATTATACAGGATTTATATTATTATTATTATTATACAGTATTTATATTATTATTATTATTATACAGTATTTATATTATTATTATTATACAGTATTTATATTGATATTATTATTATTATACAGAATTTATATCGGGAAAACAAAGCTTTACAATATAAAAAGGCAGACAGTACAGTTACAATAAAATAAAATATAAGAGGGCTAAAAGGCTCATAGGAGCTTACACTCTAATAGACAGCGAGCCCACATCAGAGTCTCCTTTTACACCACAGTCCCCATCAGAGCCCCTCCTATATCAGGTTCCCCATCAGAGACCCCCTATATCAGGTCCCCATCAGAGCCCCTCCTATATCAGGTTCTCCATCAGAGCCCCTCCTATATCAGGTTTCCCCAACAGAGCCCCCCCCCCTACATCAGGGTTCCCCATCAGAGTCCCCCCCTTACATCAGTGTTCCCATCGGAGTCCCTTCTTACACCACAGTCCCCATCAGAGTCCCCCCTTACATCAGGTTCCCCATCAGAACTCGCCCTATATCAGGTTCCCCATCAGAGCCCCCCCCTATATCAGGTTCCCCATCAGAGCCCCCCCATATCAGGTTCCCCATCAGAGCCCCCCCCCCCCTATATCAGGTTCTCCATCAGAGCCCCCCCCCCCCATATCAGGTTCAATATCAGAGCCCCCCTACATCAGGTTCCCCATCAGAACTCGCCCTATATTAGGTTCTCCATCAAAGCCACCCCTACATCAGGTTCCCCCCTTACACCACAGTCCCCATCAGAGCCCCACCTTACATCAGGTTCCTCATCAGAGCCACCCCTACATTAGTTTCCCCATCAGAGCCCCCCTACATTAAGGTTCCCATTAGAGTCCCCCCTTACATCAGTGTTTCCATCAGAGTCTCCTCTTACACCACAGTCCCCATCAGAGTCCCCCCTTACATCAGGTTCCCCATCAGAGCCCCCCTATGTCAGGGTTCCCATCAGAGCAACCCCTTACATTAGGTTTCCCATCTGAGCCCCATCTACATCAGTGTCCTCATCAGAGTCTCCCCTTAAAAAAAACTACAACCTATAGGCCCCTCTAGGCCTTCCATTTCGGGTCGGTTTTGGCAGGTGACGGGCTCCCTTTACCTCCAGGAGAGGCTGAGCGCAGAGCCTGTTTTTTCGGGATGGCCAAGTGGAATTGTGCAATCGGGATTTTTACCACGGTTGGTTTGTTTTGAACAGAAAGTCACCGTGTCAGTCGGTGAAAGGTCTGCTAATAATTATTTTCCTACTTCAAAGTTCCTGTAGGAGTTTCTCGTGCCTCCGTATTGCGGATCTGCTTCTATTTAACATACTGTTCTCTCCGGAGCACATGATTGTCATTTCATGCTGACCATGGGGAACCCGCCAACCAAATCCGCTCGATATTGCCACTTCCAACCCCATTAAAGAACCGACCTGAATATAAGCCGAGGCACCTAATTTTACCACAAAAAACTGGGAGAACGTATTGACTCGAGTATAAGCCTAGGGTGTCCATCTGCATGCCTCACTGTGCCCATGTGCATGCCTCACTGTGTCCATGTGCATGTCTCACTCTGCCCATGCCTCACTGTGTCCATGCCTCACTGTGCCCATGTGCAGGCCTCACTGTGTCCATGTGCATGTCTCACTCTGCCCATGCCTCACTGTGCCCATGTGCATGCCTCACTGTGTCCATGTGCATGTCTCACTCTGCCCATGCCTCACTGTGTCCATGCCTCACTGTGTCCATGCCTCACTGTGCCCATGTGCATGCCTCACTGTGTCCATGTGCATGTCTCACTCTGCCCATGCCTCACTGTGCCCATTCCTCACTGTGTCCATGCCCATGCCTCACTGTGTCCATGCCTCACTGTGTCCATGCCTCACTGTGCCCATCTCTCACTGTGTCCATGTCAATGCCTCACTGTGTCCATGCCTCAATGTGCCCATGCCTCACTGTGTCCATGCCTCACTGTGCCCATGTGCATGCCTCACTGTGTCCATCTGCATGTCTCACTCTGCTCATGCCTCACTGTGTCCATGCCTCACTGTGTCCATGCCTCACTGTGCCCATGTGCATGCCTCACTGTGTCCATGTGCATGTCTCACTCTGCCCATGCCTCACTGTGCCCATGCCTCACTGTGTCCATGCCCATGCCTCACTGTGCCCATGCCCATGCCTCACTGTGCCCATGCCTCACTGTGCCCATGCCTCACTGTGTCCATGCCTCACTGTGCCCATCTCTCACTGTGTCCATGTCAATGCCTCACTGTGTCCATGCCTCACTGTGCCCATGCCTCACTGTGTCCATGCCTCACTGTGCCCATGTCTCACTGTGCCCATGCCCATGCCTCACTGTGCCCATGCCTCACTGTGCCCATGACAAGACTGACATTTAAGATGGAAGTCTATGGAAGGGGTGCCCGGCTTTGAAAAATCGGTGCTCCCCAGTTGTAAGTCCCACAGACAACATACTTTGCACACTTGTAGAGGAAGAGTGGGGCTACATGTGTGCCAAGTTGGCCGGTACCAGGTCGCCAAAGTCCGGGAGATCAGGTGCAAAAAGGTGACTCAAGTATAAGCCGAGGGGGGAATTTTGAGCGCCAAAAAAATGTGCTGAAAAACTCGGCTTATACTCGAGTATATACGGTAATTGTCCTGAGGAAGCTACTATTCATGGTGAAACATGTTGAGAATTTTGTCAGCTTGTACACCGTTGATACTGTACTGTATATTCTTATGATGGATTTCTTTCTGTCTGTTTTTAACCTTTCTTAATAATTTTTTTTGATATATTTTGTTGTTATAATTTTGCACCCTAAAAATCCCAAATCTGCCACAAATATGGAGTGTAGGTGATCCCTTTTTGGGTAAGTAGAGTTATTGAAGATGCAACCTTTTAGGGTAACTTTGACCCCTTCATCAATAAAATGTATAAAGGAAGGGGTCCAAGTTAGCCCAAGAGCTTCCATCTTTAAATAACTTAGGTTGCCCAATAAAGGGGAAGACTTACGCCCCGAACTTTCAGTACAAACCATATAATGAAGCTTCACTGATAATCACTCTCAGTTTTGAGCCTGAGGATACTACTCAGCGTCCGGTTCCATAACCCGAAACTAACCCAACATTGTCTTTCTCTCGTAGAACATGTTGGCCAAAGCGTTGTACGATAACAAGGCCGAGTGCGCAGACGAGCTCGCCTTCCGTAAAGGGGACATCTTGACGGTGTTGGAACGAAACATCTTCGGCAGCGAAGGCTGGTGGCGGTGCTATCTACACGGGCGGCAAGGCCTTGCCCCGGCCAATCGTCTTCAGCTCCTAACCATCCCGCAGAATGACTCTCCGCCTTCCGGGTACTTCAACTACAACTCTCTGGGGAGGCTGCCGAGCCCGCAGAACATCTATCAGGTGCCCTCAGCGCCCAAGATGGAGTCTGGATCCATGTATGAGCCCATGGAGAACCTGTACATCTCCCCGAAGACACCAAAGACCCCACCCGGGGACATCTATCAGACCCCGCTGTCGTCTCCTGCTGAAATATTTTACGAAAAAGCCAACAGCTCTTCCAGTCAGGTAAGGATATGGAGAGAGGTGTCGCCAATGGTTACAACAAAACGTTAATAATTTTATCATTTATTCAAAAATCGATCGTTCTACGTGTGTTTGGCTGTGTACTGTGAGGTCCTCTGCACCCCAAGCCCTCCCACTTTGTGATTTTAGCGAATCAATACTCTCCAACGGTTTCTTGTCCCGGCCAAATAGGACAGTTCTCTGCGCCCTGAACCCTCCCACTTTGTGATTTTAGCAAATCAATATTCTCCATCGGTTTCCTTCTTCTCGTCCTGGCCAATCAGGATTGTGCTCTGCGCCCCGAACCCTCCCACTTGGTGATTTTAGCAAATCAATATTCTCCATCGGTTTCCTTCTTCTCGTCCTGGCCAATCAGGATTGTGCTCTGCGCCCCGAACCCTTCCCACTTTGTGATTTTAGCGAATCAATATTCTCCATCGGTTTCTGGCTTCTCGTCCCGGCCAACGAGGAAAGTGCTCTGCGCCCCGAGCCCTCCCACTTTGTGATTTTAGCGAATTAATATTTGCCATTGGTTTCCAGCTTCTCTTCCCTGCCAATCAGGATGGTGCTCTGCACCCCAAGCCCTTCCACTTTGTGATTTTAGCAAACCAATGTTCGCCATCCGTTTCCGGCTACCCATCCCTGGCCAATCAGGACAGTCCTTAGCGCCTGAGCCCTCCCACTTTGTGATTATAGCGAATCAATATTTCGCCATCGGTTTCCGGCTTCTGGTCCTGGCCAATCAGGACAGTGATCTGCGCCCTGAACACTTCCCACTTTGTGATTTTAGCGAATCAATATTCTCCATCGGTTTCCGGCTTTCTCATCCCGGCCAATCAGGACAGGAGTCTGAAGATTTGGAACCCCGGAAAAAAGAGGTTAACACGGAAGCTGCGGCGCTGGGTATTAGGGGAGCCGTGACCGCTGGAGGGCTCTGTTTATAGGGCGAGTGCCGACCTGGCGGGGTTTATTCGAGCCCAATTCCCCCCCTCCCCAAAAGAAAATTTTTGGGCACCAGCCACAATTGGTCATCACTAGGTCTGTGCAATACAGGCAGGTCATGGCTGGTGGGAGGGGTCAGCAGGGTGCTGTGTACATAGCTTTCTAAAAACATCCCAGCACCGGGCTCTGGTAGTCCTCTCAAGAGCCCAAGAGGTAGCCCTCTCAAGAGCCCAAGAGGTAGCCCTCTCAAGAGTCCAAGAGGTAGCCCTCTCAAGAGCCCAAGAGGTAGCCCTCTCAAGAGCCCAAGAGGTAGCCCTCTCAAGAGCCCAAGAGGTAGCCCTCTCAAGAGTCCAAGAGGTAGTCCTCTCAAGAGCCCAAGAGGTAGTCCTCTCAAGAGCCCAAGAGGTAGTCCTCTCCAGAGTCCAAGAGGTAGTCCTCTCCAGAGTCCAAGAGGTAGTCCTCTCAAGGGTCCAAGAGGTAGCCCTCTCAAGAGCCCCAACCACTAGGTCTGTGCAATACAGGTAGTTAATGGCTGGTGGGAGGGGCCAGCAGGGTGCTGTACATAGCTTTCTGAAAACATCCCAGCACCGGGCTCTGGTAGTCCTCTCAAGAGCCCAAGAGGTAGTCCTCTCAAGAGCTCCAGCCACTAGGTCTGTGAAATACTGGCAGGTCATGGCTGGTGGGAGGGGCCAGCAGGGTGCTGTGTACATAGCTTTCTGAAAACATCCCAGCACCGGGCTCTGGTAGTCCTCTCAAGATCCCAAGAGGTAGTCCTCTCAAGAGCCCAAGAGGTAGTCCTCTCAAGAGCCCAAGAGGTAGTCCTCTCAAGAGCCCCAGCCACTAGGTCTGTGCAATATAGGCAGGTCATGGCTGGTGGGAGGGGCCAGCAGGGTGCTGTGTACAAAGCTTTCTGAAAACATCCCAGCACTGGGCTCTGGTAGTCCTCTCAAGAGTCCAAAAATAGGATTTTTTATGACAGCTTACCTGTAAAATCCTTTTCTTGGAGTACATCACGGGACACAGAGCGGCAATCCATTACTATGTGGGTTATAGAGTCTACCTTCAGGTGTGGACACTGGTGTAATTAACTACACAGGAAGTTCCCTCCCTATATAACCCCTCCCATACTGGGAGCTCCTCAGTTTTTGTAGCAAAGCAATAAGTGTCCCAATATCCCCAAACAAGAGGGGCGGGAGCTCTGTGTCCCGTGATGTACTCCAAGAAAAGGATTTTACAGGTAAGCTGTCATAAAAAATCCTATTTTCTTTATCGTACATCACGGGACACAGAGAGGCAATCCATTACTATGTGGGATGTCCGAAAGCAATGCTTACTGAGGGGAGGGAGACACAAACAACGCAGGCCGCCATCAGATGTGAGGATCTATAATGCTGCCAGATGCATACTGCGCCAAAAAGCTGCACCCTTTTGCCCTCCTATGTACATCTGACAAGAATCAGTGAACCTAAGCACAGACGCCAAGTTGCGGCCCTGAAAATCTGCGTCATAAAGGCTCGGTAAAGCATCGCGCATAAAGCGCTTACTATCCTGGTACGGAGCATCCCCCCCCCAAGAAACAGGGGGAGTCCCACTCTCCGAACCACAAGCCTGAATAATACCCTGATGAATCAATCTTGAAAACAGTTGATTTTAGACGCTGCCTGCCCCTTCCTGGGGCCTCCTGGTAGCGCAATAACATCAGCTTTCCGTATCCGAGCAGCCGCTTCAGATAGGCCTTGACCCTTCTACTCCAAAGGAGAGAGACTGTAACCATTTTAATAGCTGAACTGAACACTGCCTGCCCACATCTAGGGTCTTCTGGCAGCACAATAAAAACTTCAGATTTCTATATCTGAACCTTCAGATAGATATTTAACTGCTCTCATCTCTACTGAGAGAAAGCAATAACCTTTCCTTCCGAAAACAAGGTTTTGAAAAAGGGGGAGGTAAGAATATCTAGATTCAAATGAACACTAGATCCTTCTAGTAAATAAGGCTGGGTGAGGATTAACATCACCCTACTAGTAAGAATAAGTATGGTTTTATACCAAGAGGTTGCCAATACTGAAACTCTCTTGGAGGCTACCACAACCAAGAACACCAATTCCCTTGTTAAAGGCTGAAGGGAAATATGGTGCATCGGCCCACAGAGCTGACCCTGTAAGCCGACAAAACTAGAGCCAATCCTCCAAGCACAAGGGCGACTCAACTGGTGGACTTATGCGCGTCACCCCTTGTATAATGGCTCGGAACAAAGAGTGTGAAGCAAGCGACCTTTGGAGGCAAGGCCGAGATCGGATCCTTGATGTAACTTAAGGCTAGCTCCGTCTCCTTTCCAAATGCAGGAAGGCAGGAATTTTATCTTTATCTTTGACAAACTTCCAAGGATGCCACCATCTGTTTCATACCAGGAACATGGGCTCTCTGGTCCTGGAGGCCAGCCTTCCTGTATGAATCAAGGAAGTGCCGTTGATTCTAAAAACCCTGATCCTGAAGAATGTGGGCTAAAATAGCCAGACCATTAATTCACCTGTTGCACGACAGGATGTAATACCCCCTTCGAAGTAGGCCTGGACAAGATGTAAGGGACCCTGGGTCCTCTACTACCACCCCTACTGTCCCTGCACAGAAAAGGTCGTCAGGGCTATGCCGGAGTAATCAGGCCAGCTTCCGCCATCCTCTAATGTTGCATGGAAGCCACAAACGCTGCGGCACTGGGGGGAGAGACATAACCAGTGACCACTGGTCCCACCAGATTACTAACACATCTGCCCCGCATGCGGGTGGATTCCTTGTCCTTGACCTCAAGCTGTTCAATTTCTTGTTGAGCCTGGACGCCAATACATTATGTACAGGGTACTATTTCTGTGGCCCTTGGTCAGGAAAACAGTCGGGGTGTAGAGGTCCTTCTCCTGGAGACACTTGTTGACGGCTACAGCGAATCGCCTGCCAATTCTGCATTTCATGAAATGACGAATGTCAATAGGCAAGGCACAAGCTCCTCCTTGGTAAATTAAGTAAATCACTTAATATGGTATAGTCCGATTGAACTCTGACCGAACCAACCAGCCCCTGAACGTTCAGGCCCCTAAGCCAGATGCTCCATCGGTAGCTCTAGCTGACAGATAAGGCTCCCTTGGAGCTCGACTACTTCCCCTGGGCCAAGGTCTCTTCCTGACCTGGCAAACCCTTTAGTTAAGAACCACCAAGAGGAATTCCAGCCTATCTCTGGGACCGGTTCTTTGGATAATGCCAGGTCAAGATCCACTCCTTCTAGGCCAACACAATACGGTTTATAACAGTCCTGAATAAAAGTATAGGGAACTGTCTTGAATGAAGCCAGCATTGAAGCCACCTAGTGCCTTAAGCAGAAGGCCAAAAGTAAGGAACTGTTCCTTGCCGTAACCACCTAGACCAGCTTTCTTATAGCGATGGTCTTGTCTTAGGCCAAAAGTACTCTCCTGGTGCAAAACATACCCAGCTTCTTGTCAATGAAGAATGTATCTTTAGACTGGAATCCTAACCCAGGAGATCCAGATACCTGACCATGCTGGACACCCTTAGGTCCAGCCATGCTGCTGACTGATCCATCAGCAGGAGTCTGCTTCCGTATGCTATTACTGCTATACCCTGGGCCTACAGACCTGCTAGAGGCGGGCCCTAGCACCCTGACAACCCAGACACGGAGGCTAACCCAAAAGGGCAAGACCACCAACTGGAGATAGTGCTGTTCCCCTGCACAACGCAGACAACCTCTGCAGTCCCGAGTAAATAAACACATATGCAACTGGCTCCCCATATGTGTATGTGGCAAGTGTTAAAGCCATATGCCTCAATGGAGGCGTGTGTACATGGCAGTGTGTGTGCATGGAAGCATGAAATCATATAAATATGTCTCACGCCAAACATGCATATAGCATGTGTGCTCTGGAACGAGCATCCTTGCAAGCAAGCAAGCATGTGCTATAAACGTGTTATGCAACAATGTGCAACATGAACCCATGCAGACACGTATCTCTATGCAAACACAAGGCATCATGTATTGCTTAATTAAGCCACCATGTGCAACTTTAAAGTAACCATGCATGCGATTCAGCATCTTCCATGCGATCAACATCTTATGCATTTTAAGCACTACTGTGCGGACAAGAACCCTTGTGTGACCAAGCACCCCTGTGCGTTCCAGCATCCTTATGCATCCAAGCATCTTAATGCGACTTTAGGCATTTCTGTGAAACAAGCCTCTCTATGTGATCAAGTATCCCTGGGTAATCCAGGACTCTGTTGATCCAACAACCATGTGTGATCCAGCTTCTTTTTGCATTCAAGCATCTTTAAGCGATCCCTTTAGGCCTTGAGTAATCCAGGACTTGGGTGATCGGGTAATCCTGTGTGATTCAGCATTTTTATGCCTTCAGGCCTCTTTATGCGATTCTAGGCATTTCTGTGGGAACAAGCCTCTTTGCATGACCAAATATCCTTGGGGAATCAAGGACTTGGGTGATCATGTAATCCTGTGTGATTCAACCTTTTTATGCATACAAGCATCCTTTATGCGATTCAGCATTTTTATGCATACAAGCATCTTTATGCGACTTTAGGTACTTTTGTGGAAACAAGCCTATTTGTGTGACCAAACATCCTTGGGTAATCCAGGACGCTGATGATCAGGTAACCATGTGTGATCCAGCATCTTTTTTGCATCCAAGCAACTTTATGCGATTTTAGGCCTTTCTGTGGAAACAAACCTCTTCTGTGTAACCAAACATCCTTGGGGGAAACAAGGACTTGGGTGATCAGGTAATCATGTGTGATTCAGCATTTTTATGCATACAAGCATCTTTATGCGACTTTAGGTACCTTTGTGGAAACAAGCCTATTTGTGTGACCAAACATCCTTGGGTAATCCAGGACGCTGATGATCAGTTAACCATGTGTGATCCAGCATATTTTTTGCATCCAAGCAACTTTATGCGATTTTAGGCCTTTCTGTGGAAACAAAACCTCTTCTGTGTAACCAGACATCCTTGGGGGAAACAAGGACTTGGGTGATCAGGTAATCATGTGTGATTCAGCATTTTTATGCCTACAAACGTCTTTATGCGATTCAGCATTACAAGCATCTTTTATGCGACCTCTTTTGTGGAAACATGCAGCACCATATAGACAGAAACATGTATGTTTATGCGATCCACAATAGAATCTGCTCTGTTACTTGTTTTTATCCCACATGCATTCCAAACTCATGTATGTTATGCAACATGCGGACTGGTAAAGAGGAAATTATCCTCTGCAGATGTGTGTTTCCTCAATTAAGAGACATTAGCAATGTGTGCCCGCAACTGTGCATCCCTCTGATGCATTTGGTTAGCCTGAAGCCGACACCAGGCTGAGGATTATATGGAGGTCTTACTAGCCACCTATAGGAAAACCTCTCTTTACACTCTAAGGAGAAGATAGAGGTGTAATCAGAACCTGTAGGGCTTTTGATAGCTTCTCCTTGTTAGGCTGCAGCTCCTGTCTCCTGTCCTCTGACAGTGAAACTTTTATCCCCAAGCTTTCTAATCCCTTTGTTTCAGGATTAAAGCAGGAAAAGGGGGACACCCTTTTTTTTTTTTTTTCTTGCAAAACACAAAACACATGCAGAGTGATTGCAATGTTGGGGGAAGGCTGCATTGCCTGACAGGTCTGATGGCTCAATCTATGAGCTGTTTAAGTCTCTTCAGAGGAGAATAAGGGTCCACCAGGTTCAGGTGGCGATCCCTCTTTATATTCCTACCCCTGACCTTATTCAATGGGGAGACCAAGTCCTAAGCTAAAGCAGAGGCACTTAACCCAGGTGCATCAAATAGCTGAATTTAGTCTGACACAATGCCTGCTAATCTGCACAGCTAGATGCGAGTAGGCGTCTTAGATGAATCTGTATCCAACTCACACAAGGTGCTTACGTTTGTGTCCCCCTAGCTTTACAGAGCTCTGACGTCCGGGCCCTTTGAAGAGCCTTCTCTGCGACTGCACTGAGCCCGTGAGCACGTGCAACATGGTAGAGCCTGAAGCGGAGGAAGTGGGACACAATAGATCAGCTAACACTTAAGCTTCTGTTTTTTGGAAAGCATGGTAAGCAAAAACATCAGGCATGTCTTCTACTGCCCATAGTAGTGGAAACACAGATAAGACTTGTAGCTACTCACGGAAGACAATCCTTTGTATAGGATTAAGGGCATATATATATATATATTTTTTTTTTCTATTTATGTACCGGCCCCTTCAAGGGGAGATATATAGGTACTGCAGCCATCCTGTCTAACAGACATGGTGGGCCAGGCTGCATGCCGGCTAGGGGAGGTATATGGGTGCCCTGAGCCATCCTGTCTCAGAAGACATAGTGGTTTACATTGCCCATGCATAGAAGCATAATATAGGCGAGACCCAAGTCCCCCACGGAGGACCTACTGTCGAACCAAGTCCCGTAGGCCCTCCTCTTACCTTCTCCACGCTGCAGGGTATTGCCAAGCAAGAGGCCCAATCTTCCCCCTTCACCGTGGGTATTGTCCTAGACCTTCAGGGACCGGGGTCCATGGCAGGAACACCAACTCCCCTGGACCTATATAGCATCCTGGCAGCAGAAAAAAACATTTGGTCCTTAGAAGGCACAAAGTTCTGGAACCCAGGATCCAGCCCTCCGCAGAGAGGCATTATAGGCTAAACCTCGTTCTTCGTACCGAGGCCCGGGTACCGTCCACTTTGAAGCTATGAAGCACCTTGGACGGATCCGGATTTATGGAGGTTTTTTACATCCAGCATGGATCCCTCCAGTGGAGCTCCTAAGAGCACATGTTCATTCGTGACCAACACCTTAGACACTGATGAAAAAACTGAGGAGCTCCCAGTATGGGAGGGGTTATATAGGGAGGGAACTTCCTGTGTAGTTAATTACACCAGTGTCCACACCTGAAGGTAGACTCTATAACCCACATAGTAATGGATTGCCGCTCTGTGTCCCGTGATGTACGATAAAGAAAGGTATTCCTCTCAAGAGCCTAAGAGGTAGTCCTCTCAAGAGCCTAAGAGGTAGTCCTCTCAAGAGCCCAAGAGGTAGTCCTCTCAAGAGCCCAAGAGGTAGTCCTCTCAAGAGCCCAAGAGGTAGTCCTCTCAAGAGCCCAAGAGGTAGTCCTCTCAAGAGCCCAAGAGGTAGTCCTCTCAAGAGCCCAAGAGGTAGTCCTCTCAAGAGCCCAAGAGGTAGTCCTCTCAAGAGCCCAAGAGGTAGTCCTCTCAAGAGCCCAAGAGGTAGTCCTCTCAAGAGCCCAAGAGGTAGTCCTCTCAAGAGCCCAAGAGGTAGTCCTCTCAAGAGCCCAAGAGGTAGTCCTCTCAAAAGCCCAAGAGGTAGTCCTCTAAAGAGCCCAAGAGGTAGTCCTCTCAAGAGTCCAAGACGTAGTCCTTCCAAGAGTCCAAGAGGTAGTCCTCTCAAGAGCCCCAATCACTAGGTCTGTGCAATACAGGTAGTTCATGGCTGGTGGGAGGGGCCAGCAGGGTGCTGTACATAGCTTTCTGAAAACATCCCAGCACCGGGCTCTGGTAGTCCTCTCAAGAGCCCAAGAGGTAGTCCTCTCAAGAGCCCAAGAGGTAGTCCTCTCAAGAGTCCAAGAGGTAGCCCTCTCAAGAGCCCCAACCATTAGGTCTGTGCAATACAGGTAGTTCATGGCTAGTGGGAGGGGCCAGCAGGGTGCTGTGTACATAGCTTTCTGAAAACATCCCTGCACCGGGCTCTGGTAGTCCTTTTCAAGAGCCCTCGGCCCTGATGCAAGCGGTAGGGGGAGTTATGCAAATAATAAAATACCTTGATAAGTGGGTGTCAGTCTGGAGGAGTGGGCGTTCCTAAGCAGGCCACATCTGCATGCATTGGTTAGATGAGCGAGTCGTTGTTGTCGCTGAGTCGTCGCTCTTTTGCTGGTAAAATTGTGCAAACGTTTTTCTCAACTGCACATTTCTCATCCGGCCTGCGAGGGGAGGAGGGGGGGGGGGGGTCACGTATGAAAAGAGGTGACTTATTTCTGTTGACATTTGGTAAGCCTGAGGCTCCCTTTCCTCTTGATCCCTTGTGGGTTTAGAGTAAGAAGATGCATATTTTTGTATTTTTTTGTTTTTTTGTTGCGTTCCATCTTGAACGGTGACAGCTTTACGTAAACGCTCGCTGAAAAAAACCCGGCAGGGCCTTAACGGTAACCTCTGTACAGCGCTGCGAGGGCCTCGTTGAAACCCGTCCTCCGGGCTGCTGCACGACACACAAATGTTTAAGCACTTGACATATTCAGCTGTTGGGAGCAGCTGGGTCACGTCCCCCCAACAGGAGCCAAAAACGGGGACGGTGCACAGGCCCTCTCCACTCCAGGCTCGGTGCCGGGGAGAGATTGCATTCCTCTGCTGCTTTTCTCATCAGTCAGCAAAATGTTTTATTTATAGAAGAGACGGTTTTTTTTTTTTTGGATCTTGTGAGGAACGAGCTGGGTAAGCCTCAGATGCTGAGCTCCTTAACCACTTCAGCCCCGGACCATTATGCAGGCAAAGGACCTGGCCACTTTTTGCGATTCGGCACTGCGTCGCTTTAACTGACAATTGCGCGGTCGTGCGACGCGGCTCCCAAACAAAACTGGCGTCCTTTTTCCCCCACAAATAGAGCTTTCTTTTGGTGGTATTTGATCACCTCTGCGGTTTTTATTTTTTGCGCTATAAACAAAAATAGAGCCACAATTTTTTTATTTTTTTTATATTTTTTTACTTTTTGCTATAATAAATATCCCCAAAAATATATATACAATTTTTTTTCCTCCGTTTAGGCCGATACATATTCTTCTACATATTTTCGGTAAAAAAAAAATCGCAATAAGCGTTTATCGATTGGTTTGCGCTAGGGTTGTCCCGATACCGATACTAGTATCGGTATCGGGACCGATACCGCGTATTTGCGCTAGTACTTGTACTCGCGCAAATACTCCCGATGCCTGCATAGAATACTTTTTTTTTTTTGAGTGCGGGTGGAGAGGGGGTGGAGAGCGGGTGGAGAGGGGGCGGAGAGCGGAGCAGAGCAGTCCTCGTATGGGGACTTTGCCCGGGCACTTTGATAGACAGATCACCCGTCGAACGGGTGATCTGTCTATCAAAGTGCCCGGGCAAGGGGGAGGGGCTATACTTGTCGGCGCGGCGGGGAAACACAGCTAATTAAATGCAAATGACAGCTGTTGTGTTCCCCCAGCGCATAGTAAGTAGGTATCAGCAGCGGCGGAAGGAGGGGGGGGGGGATTGACTTGTTTTTGTCTTAGGGACCATGGCTGAACTTAGAGGGGACAGAGCAGTCCTCGTATGGGGACTTTGCCCGGGCACTTTGATAGACAGATCACCCGTCGAACGGGTGATCTGTCTGTCAAAGTGCCCGGGTAAGGGGGAGGGGCTATACTTGTCGGCGCGGCGGGGAAACACAGCTATTTAAATGCAAATTTAGAGGGGACCATGGCTGAACTTAGAGGGGACCATGACTGAACTTAGAGGGGACCATGGCTGAACTTAGAGGGGACCATGGCTGAACTTAGAGGGGACCATGACTGCATTTGGGGACACAAGGCTGCATTTGGGGACACAAGGCTGCATTTGAGGGCACGTGGCTGCATTTAAAAAAAAGTATCGGTATTCGGTATCGGCGAGTACATGAAAAAAAGTATCGGTACTTGTACTCGGTCCTAAAAAAAGTGGTATCGGGACAACCCTAGTTTGCGCAAAATTTAGAGTGTTTACAAAATAGAGGATAGTTTTATGGCATTTTCATTAATAATTTTTTTTTTTGTTACTACTAATGGCGGCGATCAGCGATTTTTTTCAGTACTGCGACATTATGGCGGACGCATTGGACAATTTTGACACATTTTGGGACCATTTTCACAGCGAAAAGTGCTATAAAACTGCGCTGATTACTGTGAAAACGACAATGGCAGTGAAGGGGTTACACACTAGGGGGCGCTGTAGGGGTTAAGTGTGACCTCATGTCAGGGTCCTAGAAACCAATGACTCGATGCAGCCCAGCTGCCTGCATCCTAGCAACCAACGATGTTGTTTGGCCCAGTTGTCACTGCCAGCATCCTAGCAACCGATGATGCTGTGCAGCTTGGCCCCCCAGCATCATAGCAATCAATGACCCTGTGCAGTCTGGCCGCCAGCATCCTTACAACCAATGGGGGGGGCAGCCAAAAATGGGGCATAGGGCCCTGGTTTTAGGGCAAAGCAGCATGATTCATGGGCAAATCACATATATTATATAAAGGGACTCTTCAGAAGTTGTAAGATTTTTTTTTTATTTCCCGCACCACCAAAAGTCACTCTGTTGAAGAGTAAGTAAAAAGTAAATTAAAAAGTAATTTTAGGGATATTTTCGAAACATTGATAATAAATGCATATTATTTAGTTGTCTCTTTTTTTTGTTACTTGCAGCATTTGTTCACTCTCCCACGAGCCTCAAGGGCCTCCAGTATAAGCCAGGCGGAGCTCTATGATGTCCCACCTTCCAAACTGACCCCGCCACCCTCCTCCACCCAGGTAACATCAACCTCTTTTATTTTTATCCAGAGATCATTTTTATTTTTTTGCTACATATTAGAACGACAATCCCCGCCCCACCTTTGAAGATCTTCCCCACCTTCGACCTGCTGTTAGTTCTCTGCTGTGAGCTGAGCTTCCTGGGACCCCTGGAGTGATTGTACAGGGACTATTGTTAACATATTACTACTGACTCCCCAGTGACTCCCCCATAATAATATACAGAGGACCACTGCTGACATCGGGGAGAGGGGTACAGCCATCACAACTGTATGGGGACCCAGGGCTCGAGGGTCCCGCCCCAGGCCAGAAGAAGGCAGGACGGGTAGAGTGGAGGCGTGCTGCACATTACAGAGACAATTATTTTACAGCTTCTGCTGTTCTCATGTCATTGATCTCAGACATCGAGCTCTTTACTGCCACCTCTGGCTACTATGTGCATGTGCACCCCTCGTGTGATCTGTACTGTGCTTCTCAGCAACATGTCAGCATTGTGAAAATGAGCTGGGACTAGGTAGGAAGCTCTACTTTACACGTAGGGGCTCTGAGGGAAAGGGGGGGGGCTATTTGTGTACAGGGAGGGGCCAGAGCCTTGTATGTTTACAGATTTGTGTATGTGAGGGTCTGGCATATATATAGGTGTGTGTGTGGGGGGCTGCCATATATACAGGTGTGTGTGTGGGGGGCTGCAATATATACAGGTGTGTGTGTGGGGGGCTGCCATATATACAGGTGTGCGTGTGGGGGGCTGCAATATATACAGGTGTGTGTGTGTGGGGGGGGCTGGCATATATACAGGTGCGTGTGTGGGGGGCTGGCATATATACAGGTGTGTGTGTGGGGGGCTGGCATATATACAGGTGTGTGTGGGGGGCTGCCTTATATACAGGTGTGTGTGTGGGGGGCTGCCATATATACAGGTGTGTGTGGGGGGCTGGCATATATACAGGTGTGTGTGTGGGGGGCTGCCATATATACAGGTGTGTGTGTGGGGGGCTGCCATATATACAGGTGTGTGTGTGTGTGTGTGGGGGGGGGGCTGCCATATATACAGGTGCGTGTGTGGGGGGCTGGCATATATACAGGTGTGTGTGTGGGGGGCTGGCATATATACAGGTGTGTGTGTGTGTGTGGGGGGGGGGGCTGCCATATATACAGGTGCGTGTGTGGGGGGCTGGCATATATACAGGTGTGTGTGTGGGGGGCTGGCATATATACAGGTGTGTGTGTGGGGGGCTGCCATATATACAGGTGTGTGTGTGGGGGGCTGCCATATATACAGGTGTGTGTGTGTGTGGGGGGGGCTGCCATATATACAGGTGTGTGTGTGGGGGGCTGCCATATATACAGGTGTGTGTGTGGGGGGGGGGCTGGCATATATACAGGTGCGTGTGTGGGGGGCTGGCATATATACAGGTGTGTGTGTGGGGGGCTGGCATATATACAGGTGTGTGTGTGGGGGGCTGCCATATATACAGGTGTGTGTGTGTGGGGGGCTGCCATATATACAGGTGTGTGTGTGGGGGGGGCTGCCATATATACAGGTGTGTGTGTGGGGGGGGGGGGCTGCCATATATACAGGTGTGTATGTGTGTGCCTGCCATATATACAGGTGTGTGTGTGGGGGGGGGGGGGCTGCCATATATACAGGTGTGTGTGTCTGCCATATATACAGGTGTGTGTGTGGGGGGGGCTGCCATATATACAGGTGTGTGTGTGTGTGTGCCTGCCATATATACAGGTGTGTGTGTGTGGGGGGGGGGGCTGCCATATATACAGGTGTGTGTGTCTGCCATATATACAGGTGTGTGTGTGGGGGGCTGGCATATATACAGGTGTGTGTGTCTGCCATATATACAGGTGTGTGTGTGGGGGGCTGGCATATATACAGGTGTGTGTGTGTGGGGGGCTGCCATATATACAGGTGTGTGTGTGTGGAGGTGGCTGGCATATATATAGATGTGTGTGCGGGGGGCTGCCATATTAACAGGTGAGGGGTGGGGGGCTGCCATATATACAGGTGTGTGTGTGTGTGTGGGGGGGTGGCTGGCATATATACAGGTGAGGGGTGGAGCTGCCATATATACAGGATTGAGGGGGGGCTGAGTGCGTACAGATGAGGTGGCCGGTGTGCGGATTCAGTAGGATGGCCCGTGGGCAAGCCCTAGGGAATATTGGTGGTCAGCCGGGGGGGGGGGGGGGGGGGGGGGGGGGGGGTTGGGCAGGCCTAAAGCTGTGTAAGGGCAGGGCTCGACAAACCTTGGGCGCCAGGTCGCAATTGCGCCTAGAATTAGCGACCTGGGGCGGCACAGCTGGGGTACCCTGTCTCCGTGCGCAACCAACCCCCCTGCGCGATCATGTCGGGCCGCGCCAGCCGGTAATTGAGGCCGCGGCTTTGCAGCCTTCTGCGGTCCTAAGCTTTCTGGAATCTGGCGCCCTCTTGTGGTGGCCGTTGGTATGACAAGACAACCAGCAATGCTAATGGCGCTTCCCTGCCTGCTTTCATTGCCCGCCCATCTCCTTCCCTTAGAACCCCCGAACATTATATATAGTTTTTATTCTAACACCCTAGAGAATAAAATGGCGGTTGTTGCAATACTTTCTGTCACACCGTATTTGCCCAGCGGTCTTACAAGCGCACTTTTTTGGGGAAAAAATACTATTTTTATTTACTTTTTAGATTGTGAAAGATAATGTTACCTCGAGTAAATTGATACCCAACGAGTCACGCTTCAAAATTGCGTCCGCTCGTGGAACGGCGACAAACTTTTACCCTTTAAAATCTCCCATAGGCGACGTCGAATAGACTTGTGAGAATGTTCTTTGAATTTATTTGTTATTTTTTTTGCAGAGAGGTAAAACCCCATCGCCGGTCAATGGGCGGTCCCCGTTTCACTCATCTATGGAGCAAAGCCAACAACAGCAAATTTACGACATCCCGTCAAGTCCGGACACACCAGAAAGGAGCAAAGCCAAGACCCCCAAAGCCTCCAATGTAAGTTTAAAGTGAACATTTCAAAAAGTTTTATTTATTTTTAATAACAAACAGGTCATACTTACCTCCATTGTGCAGTTCGTTTTGCACAGTGTGGCCCAGATCCTCCTCTTCTGGGGTTCCGCAGTGGCTCTCGCGGCTCCTCCCCGCAATAGATAACCCCCTCTCTGGGAAGCTCTCTCCCGAGGGGTTTACCTTGTGGGTGCGCTCCCGTGTCAGACACTTGGCGTCCATAGCCGCCTAGTGTATGACTCGGCCCCGCCCCCTGGCGCCATTGGATTTGATTGACAGCAGCAGGAGCCAATGGCTGCTGTAACTGTCGTCCATCACTTGCCCCACTCCAGTCCTCTTGTAGGGGGCCTGAGCACACAGGGGGGCCCACACAGGGAGGGGGGGTTAGTGAGGGATGACTCTCCTCAGTAGATAAAATCTGGCATTGGGGAGAGATCAGCTTTCAGCTGCTGGATGAAGGGTTCTGCAATTGTTGTCCATCACTAACCCCCTCCAGTCCTCTTGTAGGGGGCCTGAGCACACAAGGGGGCCCACACAGGAGGGGGGGGGGGCGGTTAGTGAGGGATGACTCTCCTCAGTAGATAAAATCTTGCATTGGGGAGAGACCAGCTTTCAGCTGCTGGATGAAGGGTTCTGCAATTGTTGTCCATCACTAACCCCCTCCAGTCCTCTTGTAGGGGGCTTGTGTAGACAGGGGGGCCCACACAGGGAGGGGGGGGTTAGTGAGGGAGAACTCTCCTTTTTCAGCAGATAAATCTGGCATTGGGGAGAGGGGAGAGACCAGCTTTCAGCTGCTGGATGAAGGGTTCTGCAATTGTTGTCCATCACTAACCCCCTCCAGTCCTCTTGTAGGGGGCTTGTGCACACAGGGGGGCCCACACAGGGAGGGGGGGTTAGTGAGGGACGACTCTCCTTCTCAGTAGATAAAATCTGGAATTGGGGAGAGGGGAGAGACCAGCTTTCAGCTTTTAAGTTTATGATCTACCAGAACACCCAGATCCTTCTCCACCATTGATTCCCCCAGTTGTCCCCCCCCCCCCCATTATGTATGATGCATGCATATTTTCATATATTGACCAATTCCTATTCCTTTCAGGTATACGATATTCCACCGACCGGAACGCTGGTTCAGAGAAACAGGAGTGTCACCCCACCCGTTGGAGTCCAGTACAACACCCTACCGAATCCCCGCAAGTCTGACTGGATTTATGATATCCCTTTGTCTCCCGAGAGAAACATTTTATCACCCAACTGCCGAAAGATATCCATAGACCAAAATATGGTGTACGACGTTCCCCCGGCTCGATATGGGCCGGTGCATTCCAAGAAAGAGAGCAGCTGCCCATCTAGTCAAATATACGATATCCCACCCAGTAAGTCAACAGTGGCCAATCAGTGTCTTTACGACATTCCAGCTTCTCGTGACGCCTCCCCTTCGTATCAGAATGGAAGTTTACGAAAAGGCCCATCGAGTTTCGGTAAACCAAGGATGGAGAAGATTGACTCCAAGGAAAACGTTTACGATATCCCAAGAGGGTCAGCTATTGGCTCTCCACCAAAAATAGAAGTGGGCAGCTTGGCGCGCCATGATCGGATTTACGACGTCCCTCCACCGCTGCCAAAGGACAACAAGCCGTCTCTACATAAGCCTCAATACGACAGGCTATCTGTGTCGAGTTCAGAAAGTCGCACCAGCACTTTGTCTACTTCATCAACCACTTCAAGTGAGTCCGGCACAACGTCCACCTCTGAGGACGGCTCAAGTGAACTGATCGTAGTGCCAGAGGTGGTCATCAAGAATTTAACGGAACTGCAAGAACGGGTGTCAAGTTCCATCGCAAGTCTAATGATCTTTGTGAGCAGCAAGTGGAGACTGCAGGAAAATATGGAATCCAACCTGGAAGACATTCACCGAGCCGTTACCAGCATCATCTCTACTTTGGGGCAATTCATTGACTTTGCCCAGACCATCAAAGCCAATACGGCGCACTTAACAGACGTTAACATCCAACTCAGGATCAACAACCAACTGCAAACTCTCTCCGACTCTTTCCAGACTCTTTCCAGGAATCACGAGTCCATAAACCTCTGCAAGTGGTCTTTACCAGAGCTGGTCTTCGATAAGCCTCGCACCACGCCCGATGACCTCGACCAGTTTGTCATGGTGGCCAGGACAATCCCGGAAGACATTAAGAGGTTTGCGTCCATCATCATTGCCAACGGAAAGCTTTTATTCAAGAAGCAAGAAGAGAAAAGGCCGAAGGCGGCGAAGGAACATGCGGTGGTGTCCCCGAAACCTCAGGTGCCGACGCGACCGGACACAAAGGTCCTTCAGGAATTCTCTATCAACCGGACTGAGGAGAGAGGCAAAGAGAAGAGGCACCCGCTGCAAAAACAGAGATCTGTAGAAGACAGCGGATATGTCTACCTGCAGGTCAGTATCCATTCTCAGAAGGAAGCCATTGGTTTTGGTTATTGAACTATGTCTATCTGCAGGCAGGATTATTGGTGGCAGCACCAAGCTCCATAGACTGGACTCAACGTTCAGAGCGTTCTTCTATTATGTGTCCAAGAGTCTTCATGATCGTATTAGAGGCCGATCATTTCAGTAATACTGCGGGCAAAAACCAGTAATGTCTACATCTGGAGATCTCATAGGCCAGTGATGGAGAACCTTCGCACCCCAAATGTTTTGGAACTACATTTCCCATGATGCTCAGCTACACTGCAGAGTGTCTGAGAACCATGGGAAATGTAGTTCCAAAACATCTGCGGTGCCCAAGGTTCCCCATCACTGTCACAGGCAAACCTTACAGATTATTGCTCATTGCTTCAACCAGGGGTCTCCAAACTATGGCCCTCAGGCTGGATGTGGCCCTTTGCTTGCCCCTTTCCTGCCACTGATACCAATGATGGGGCACTATTCCTCCCACTGACACCAATGATGGGTCACTATTCCTCCCACTGACACCAATGATGGGTCACTATTCCTCCCACTGACACCAATGATGGGTCACTATTCCTCCCACTGACACCAGTGATGGGACACTATTCCTCCCACTGACACCAATGATGGGACACTATTCCTCCCACTGACACCAATGATGGGACACTATTCCTCCCACTGACACCAGTGATGGGACACTATTCCTCCCACTGACACCAGTGATGGGACACTATTCCTCCCACTAATACCAGTGATGGGACACTATTCCTTCCACTGATACCAATGATGGGACACTATTCCTCCCACTGACACCAATGATGGGACACTATTCCTCCCACTAATACCAATGATGGGACACTATTCCTTCCACTGACACCAATGATGGGACACTATTCCTCCCACTGACACCAATGATGGGACACTATTCCTCCCACTAATACCAATGATGGGACACTATTCCTCCCACTGACACCAGTGATGGGACACTATTCCTCCCACTAATACCAGTGATGGGACACTATTCCTTCCACTGATACCAATGATGGGACACTATTCCTCCCACTAATACCAATGATGGGACACTATTCCTTCCACTGACACCAATGATGGGACACTATTCCTCCCACTGACACCAATGATGGGACACTATTCCTCCCACTGATACCAATGATGGGACACTATTCCTCAGACTGACACCAATGATGGAGCCACTATTCCTCCCACTGACACCAATGATGGGACACTATTCCTCCCACTGATACCAATGATGGGACACTATTCCTCCCACTGATACCAATGATGGGACACTATTCCTCTCACTGACACCAATGATGGGACACTATTCCTCAGACTGACACCAATGATGGAGCCACTACTTCTCTCACTATTACCAATGATTGGGACACTATTCCTCCCACTAATACCAATGATGGGACACTATTCCTCCCACTAATACCAATGATGGGACACTATTCCTTCCACTGACACCAATGATGGGACACTATTCCTCCCACTGACACCAATGATGGGACACTATTCCTCCCACTGACACCAATGATGGGACACTATTCCTCCCACTGACACCAATGATGGGACACTATTCCTCCCACTGACACCAATGATGGGACACTATTCCTCTCACTGACACCAATGATGGGGCACTATTCCTCAGACTGACACCAATGATGGAGCCACTACTTCTCTCACTATTACCAATGATTGGGACACTATTCCTCCTTTTCTTTCTTTGCACCCCTGCACTTCTCAATTTGTGGCGGCAGCACACCCCCCCCCCCCGGTTCTCCGCTCCAGGGGGCCCATGCCTGAAGCTGTATAAGGGGCCCTACAATTCCTGATGGCGGGCCCTGTACAGGGACATGGGCCAACACTGAAGAATTTGTGTCACCACCGCCAGCAGTGCATAGTAGATACATCAGACGTCTTTCTCATATCACTGAAAGATCGATATTCCAATCTATTTTATTTTTCATTTTCTAGAAAAAAGAAGATTTTGAAAAGATGCAGCAATTGTTACCAATGCAGCAACTTGAATGGAAAACCAGCCCTGAAGAGAAGGTAAATGTCACATTCCGCCAATCACTGACAGTTATGTTTTCTACAAAACACTGAATAATAAATATACACTATATTGCCAAAAGTATTGGGACGCCAGCCTTTACACACAGGGCCGCCGTCAGGGGGCAGTACACCTTTAAGGGGCATGGATGGCAACCCCCTTTCTTTTTTTTTGTAAGGGGCCCGGAGGTCCCCAGGGCCCCCGGATGGAAACCCCCCTTTTTTTTTCTATAATTTTTTTTATTATTATTAAAGGACCCAGAGGTCCCCAGGGCCCCCGGTTGGAAACCCCCCCTTTTTTTTTCTATAATTTTTTTTATTATTATTAAAGGACCCAGAGGTCCCCAGGGCCCCCGGATGGAAACCCCCCCTTTTTTTTCTATAATTTTTTTTTATTATTATTAAAGGACCCAGAGGTCCCCAGGGCCCCCGGATGGAAACCCCCCCCTTTTTTTTTCTATAATTTTTTTTATTATTATTAAAGGACCCAGAGGTCCCCAGGGCCCCCGGATGGAAACCCCCCCTTTTTTTTTCTATAATTTTTTTTATTATTATTAAAGGACCCAGAGGTCCCCAGGGCCCCCGGATGGAAACCCCCCCTTTTTTTCTATATATTTTTTTATTATTATTAAAGGGCCCAGAGGTCCCCAGGGCCCCCGGATGGAAACCCCCCCCCTTTTATTCTATATATTTTTTTTATTATTATTAAAGGGCCCAGAGGTCCCCAGGGCCCCCGGATGGAAACCCCCCCCCCCCTTTTTTTCTATATATTTTTTTTATTATTATTAAAGGGCCCAGAGGTCCCAAGGGCTCTGGATGGAAACCCCCCCCTTTTTTTCTATATTTTTTTTATTATTATTAAAGGGCCCAGAGGTCCCCAGGGCCCCCGGATGGAAACCCCCCCCCCCGTTTTTCTATATATTTTTTTATTATTATTAAAGGGCCCAGAGGTCCCCAGGGCCCCCGGATGGAAACCCCCCCCCCTTTTTTTCTATATATTTTTTATTATTATTAAAGGGCCCAGAGGTCCCAAGGGCTCTGGATGGAAACCCCCCCCTTTTTTCTATATTTTTTTTATTATTATTAAAGGGCCCAGAGGTCCCCAGGGCCCCCGGATGGAAACCCCCCTTTTTTTCTATATATTTTTTTATTATTATTAAAGGGCCCAGAGGTCACCAGGGCTCTGTATGGAAACCCCCTTTTTTTTAATATATATATATATTTTTTATTTTTATTAAAGGGTCCAGAGGTCCCCAGGGTCCCAGATGGCTAACCCCCCTTTAGGTCCACAGGGAAACCCAACCCCCCTCCCCCCTGTTTTTTTTTTTTCCGTCAGCACCCAAAGCCACCTGATGTCAATTCACAACCCCCCCCCCCCGCTTTTCAATTCGTGGCACCCCCCCCCCCCCCAGCTTCTCAACTTAGCACCCCCCCCCTGGTTCTCTGCTCCAGGGGGCCCATGCCTGAAGCTGTGTAAAGGGGCCCCATAATTCCTGATGGCAGCCCTGTTTACACACGCAGTCTAGGGTCTAGAACAATGGGGCTCCACAGCATTCCCATAGACACCCTCCTAAACCTTGTGGACGGCCTAACCAGAAGAGGTGAAGCTGTTATAGCTGCAAAGGGCGGGGCCAACTCAATATTGAACCCTACGGACTAAGACTGGGAGGCCATTAAAGTTCATGTGCGTGTAAAGGCAGGCGTCCCAATACTTTTGGTAATATACTGTATGTCTAATATATATATATATGTGTACCGGTTGGAGCGATGTATGAACAGATAAAAAAAAAAAACACAACAACAGTGCCCCCTAGTGGAGCAGAGCTGTAAGAGAATTTTTTAGCAACAATTTGATGTTGTTTTTTTTTTTCCCTTTTAGCGTAAAGGTTGGTTAAAGCCGGATTCTCGGATATTCGCAGATGAAGACCCCGCAGGCAAAAGCTTTACGTGTTTATCAAAAGTAAGTGTGGTTTGCGTCAATCAGCGCTTGTCAACTGATGAGGTCTGTGGGGTCTCAGCGGAGGGGCTCCAAAGGGCCACATGTAATGTTTAACCACTACAGTCCCGAGCCTCTTTCTGAGATTCGGTGTTTACAAGTTAACCACTTAAGACCCGGACCTTTAGGCAGCTTAAGGACCGGGCCAGTTTTTTGCGATTCGGCGCTGCGTCGCTTTAACTGACAATTGCGCTGTCGTGCGACGCGGCTCCCAAACAAAATCGGCGTCCTTTTTCCCCACACAAATGGAGCTTTCTTTTGGTGGTATTTGATCGCCTCTGCGGTTTTTATTTTTTTGCGCTATAAAAAAAATAGAGCGACAATTTTGAAAATAATCAATATTTTTTACTTTTTGCTATAATAAATATCCCCCCAAAAATATATAAAAAAATAGAATTTTTCCTCAGTTTAGGCCGATACCTATTCTTCTACATATTTTTGGTAAGAAAAATCGCAATAAGAGTTTATCGATTGGTTTGCGCAATATTTATAGCGTTTACAAAATAGGGGATAGTTTTATGGCATTTTTATAATTTTTTTTATTTTTTACTACTAATGGCGGCGATCAGCGATTTTTTTCGTGACTGCGACATTATGGCGGACACATTTTTGGGACCATTGTCATTTTCACAGCAAAAAATGCATTACAAATGCACTGATTCCTGTGAAAATGACAATTGCAGTTTGGGAGTTAACCACAAGGGGGTGCTGTAGGGGTTAAGTGTGATCTCATGTGTGTTTCTAACTGTAGGGGGGCGGGGCTGGACGTGTGACGTCATTGATTGTGTTTCCCTATATCAGGGAACAGACAATCAATGATGGCGCCACCGTGAAGAACGGGGAAGGTTTATTTACACTCACCTCTCTCCGTTCTTCAGCTCCTGTGACCGATCGTGGGACTCCAGCGGCGTTCGGGTCCGCGGGTCCCACTGGCCACGGAGCTTCGGGCGCGACCCCACGGCTGGGCTCTTAAAGAGACACGTAAAGGTACGCGATTGTGCCCAGCCGTGCCATTCTGCCGACGTATATCGGCGTGAAGGGGTCCTTAAGTGGTTAAGAACTGCTTCTTCTTTTTTTTGCTCGAAAATTACTTAGCACCCCGCCAAACATTATATATATATATATTTTTCCTGAAACCCTAGAGAATAAAATGGCGGTCGTTGCAATACTTTCTTTCACACCGTATTTGCGCAGCGGTCTTACAAGCGCACTTTTTTTTTGAAAGAATACACTTTTTTGTAATTAAAAAATAAGAAAACAGTAAAGTTAGCCCAATTATTATTTTTTATATTGTGAAAGATAATGTCACGCCGAGTAAAATGATACCCAACACGTCACGCTTCAAAATTGCGCACGATCGTGGAATGGCGGCAAACTTTTACCCTTTAAAATCTCCATAGGCGACGATTAAAAAATTCTGCAGTTTGCATGTTATGAGTTACAGAGGAGGTCTAGTGCTAGAATTATTGCTCTCGCTCTAACGATCGCGGCGATACCTCACATGTGTGGTTTGAACGCCGTTTGCATATGCGGGCGCTGCTCACCTATGCGTTCGCTTCTGCGCGCGATCTCGGCAGGACGGGGCGCATTGAACTTTATTTATTTTTTTCTTATTTATTTTACCTTTTATTTTTTCACTGTTCTTTAAAAAAAATAAAAAAAAAATTGCGTCACTTTTATTCCTATTACAAGGAATGTAAACATCCCTTGTAATAGAAAAAAAAGCATGACAGGTCCTCTTAAATATGAGATCCGGGGGGTCAAAAAGACCTAAAATCTCATATTTACACTAAAATGCATCAGGAATTATGGGGCCACTTTACACAGCTTCAGGCATGGGCCCCTTGGAGCAGAGAAAATTGAGAAGCGGGGGAAGGGGCCACAAATTAGGGGTTGCCCTGGGGACCTCTGGGCCCCTTACAAAAAAGATTTTATATATATATATATAAAAAAAATGGGGTAGCCATCCAGGGGCCCTGGGAACCTCTAGGCCCTTTAATACTTTAATAAAAAGAAAAAGGAAGACATAAAATATATATATATATATATATATATATATATATATATATATATATATATATAACAAATGTAAATGTTTTTTTTTTTATAAAAAAAAAAAGGGGGAGGGGTGGCCACCCAGGGCCCTGGGGGCCTCTGGACCTTTTAATAAAAAAAAAAAAAATATTAAAATAAATATCTAAAAAAAAAAAATATATAAAAAAATAAATATATAAAAAAAGGGGGGTTGCCATCCAGGCCCCTTACAAAAAAAAAAGGGGGGTTTCCATCGGGGCCCTTGGGGACCTCTGGGCCCCTTACAGGTGTACTACCTGTACCCCCCTGATGGCGACCCTGGCCCTTTAAGAGCTATGGTTGGAAGTGACGTTTTGACGTCGCTTGCGCCCTGCAATGATATGGAGACGGTTGGGGGGCCATCTTCCCTTCACTCGTCTCCATGTCAGGCTAGGAAGAGGATCCGATATCCTCCGCCGCCACCGACGGCCATGGTAAGCGGTGGAGGGCACCGTAGCGGGGCAGCCCCTCTCCCGCAGCTGATATAAGTGATCTTGCGGCGAATCCGTCACAGAGACCACTTTTATCTGAAAGAGAACCGCCAGCTCTTAAAGCGGCTACCATAACAAGGGTATTCCTCATCACAAAGACAGGACGTGACTGTCTGTCTGTAGTCCTACTACAGGAGATGGTTAGAGACTGCAGGTATGCTATAGGTGTGGTTGGAGACTGGGGAAATGCTGCAGAAGTCGTGTTAAAAGAGAATGCTCAAGATCACTTGTCATTGCAGCCCAGTGCTTCTACTACTGACTGCTGGGGGGTGGGGTCTAAAACAAAAGCATTTTACCTTTTTGATACACTTTAGGGTCAGTACCATACCATGAAAAAATAAAAACCAAACAACTAATGTCTTTTTCTTCTGCAGGATCCACCGGTTCCTCCAAGTAAACCAGACATCATCCAAAAACCAGATTCGATCAAGAAACTGGCCCTCTCCGATCAGTGTTACCTTTACTTTGGCGCCCTCCAGAAGGCCATCCGAGTTTTCGGCGACAGCCTGAGCAAACACGAAACCCCCGAGGTCTTCATCACTCACGGCAAGCTCATCATCATGGTCGGCCAGAAGCTGGTGGACCTGCTGTGCCAGGACGTGAAGGTGGGCGATGCCCGCAACGACGTTCTCTACAGGAGCAGCGAACTCTGCAGCCTGCTTAAAAACTTGGCCATGGCAACTAAGACGGCCGCCATCCAGTACCCCAACGCGGCCGCCATGCAGGATCTGCAGCACAGGACGGCCGAGCTGTCCAATCAAACGCAGCTTTTCAGGTCAATGTTGGAATGACAAAGACCCGTCGGTTGACTTTTTAATTTATTGACTACTTGAGTTGGGAGCCGGAAACGGAACCACCAATGGATTTGGAGGTAATGACCGCAGTTGTAATTTAGCTGAGGTCCTAGTCACCCATGGGGCCACAGTATGGATTTCCTTGCCGAAAAGAGTGGCCAAAAGCCCAAAGTACCTTACTAAGCTAAAGTACCACCCACCGATTGGATAACTACCAACAACAATTTGTTGACTTCTTGAGTTGGCCAAAAACGGAACCACCAATGGATTTGGAAATAATGACCGCGGTCCATAATTTAGCTGAGGTCCTAGTCACCCATGGTGCCACAATATGGAATTCCTTGCCGAAAATAGTGGCCAAAGACCCCAAGAACCTTACTAAGCTTAAGTACCACCCACCGATTGGATAACAACCAACAATTTGTTGACTTCTTGAGTTGGCCGAAAACTGAACCACCAATGGATTTGGAAATAATGACCGCGGTCCATAATTTAGCTGAGGTCCTAGCCACCCATGGTGCCACCATATGGATTTCCTTGCCGAAAAGAGTGGCCAAAGACCCCAAGAACCTTACTAAGCTTAAGTACCACCTACTGATTGGATAGCTACCAACAACAAGGGCAGAGGAACAATTCATAATCACTTATGAACAAACATAAATGTAACATAAATTACTGGACTGATCGACAATCTTCAGTAGAACAAGTACTGGTCAATGTTCAAAGAACAAAGTTAAAAATTAAAGTGTATGCCCCTCCAAAATGTATTTTGTAAGGTTTTTGGATGGCATGGGGAAGGAGTAGAACCCATACTGGGTTTTTATGGCTATCCAGGGCTTCATTAGGGAGATTTCCCTTCATTCCTGGTCCGGTAACAAGGGTATCATCAGACAGGAAGTGAGGGTAAATCTCCAACACAGACAGAAAAATAAATCTCTCTCACAGTGTATGTAAACCCCAACATTAAACGTATTTGCTCCCTTTTTGGCTGTAAAATATACCATTCAAAATGTTTTGTTATATCTGCTTCATAAAGGGAAAAAACAAAAATACCTGTTGAGCCTGCCAGAAATTCAGAGCTGTCCTGTGTCCTCTGCACACTTCCTGTGTTATTTCAGTTCTTACCTTGATCTGCAGAGAAATTACTCTTGAGTAGGTGGAGATGAGGGGAGGGGGAGGGATTATGTAGTTTGACAAAAAGACAATTTAGCAGTGGGCTAACACCGTGTTACACTCACCTCCCCACCAATCCAGGGGCAGGTATTTTCTTTGGCCCAAAGGCTTCCGGCACTTGCGGCTTTCACTTGATGCACCAGCGCTGCAGCTGGTCAAGAAACAGCCCTGCTGGCTGGTGTTCATGTAAAGGTTTGGGTGACCCATTGCTCTATGTTCAAGCAACACTTCACTACACCTAAGTCCTCTTGCTTCAGTCCTCCATGCTTGCCCCCAGTCTTTACTGACCACCAACTCCTGTGCACTCTTGAGGCTCCAGTAACTCCTGTGTCACAAGTGACCCTGGCGTGCTTCTGTGCCTCCAGTGACCCAGGTGCGCGCCTACATCTCTAGTGACCCCTGTACACTCCTGTGTGACCCCATGCACTGTACCTCAACTACACCTGTGAGTGCCCCCTTGTTTTTCTCTATGTGCTCCTGTGTCTCCAGTGACCCATGTGCGCTCCTACATCTCCAGTGACTCCTGCATCTCTGGTAAGCTCCTGTCTTCACCAACACATGTGACCTCTCTACACTTTTGTGTCTCTGGTGACCCCTTTACACTCCTGTGTGACCTCCCCCCCATGCAATCCTGAATCTCAAGTGTACCTCTGAGTGCCCCCATGTTTTTTCCTATGCGGTCCTGTGTCACCAGTGACCTTGGTGTGCTACTGTGTCTTCAGTGACACCTGTGCACTATTGAGTCTCCGGGAACTCCTGTGTCACCTGTGCATTCCTGAGCCTCGAGTAACTGCTGTGTCTCCAGTGACCAAGGTGTACTCCTGTGTCTCCAGTGACACCTGTGCACTACTGAGTCTCCAGTAACTTCTGTGTCTCCAGTTACACCTGTGCACTACTGAGTCTCCAGTAACTTCTGTGTCTCCAGTTACACCTGTGCACTACTAAGTCTCCAGTAACTCCTGTGTCTCCAGTGACCAAGGTGTGTTCCTCTGTCTCTAGCGACTCATGTGTCTCCAGTGACCCCTGTATGCTCCTGTGTGACCTCTATGCACTCCTGTATCTTAAGGGTACCCCTGAGTGCCCCTATGTATACCACTATGTGCTCCTGTGTCAGCAGTGAGCTTGGTGTGCTCTTGTGTCTCCAGTGACACCTGTGCACTCGTGAGCCTCCATTAACTCCTATGTCTCCAGTGACCCACGTGCACTCCTATGTCCCTAGTGACTCCTGTGTTTTCAGTGACCATGGTGACCCATATACACTCCTGTGTAACTCCTGTATCTTAAGTGCACCCCTGAGTGCCCCCATGTTTTCCCCTTATGCACTCCTGTGTCTTCAGTGACCCTGGTGTTCTCCTGTGTCTCCAGTGACCCTGGTGGGCTCTTGTGTCTCCAATGACCAAGGTGTGCTCTAGTGTCTCCAGTGACCCTGGTGGGCTCCTGTGTCTCCAATGACCAAGGTGTGTGCCTGTGTCTCCAGTGACCCTGGTGTGCGCCTGTGTCTCCAGTGACCCTGGTGTGCGCCTGTGTCTCCAGTGACCCTAGTGTGCTCCTGTGTCTCCAATGACCAAGGTATTTTCTAGTGACTCCTGTGACTAATGTACACTCCTGTGTCTCCAGTGACCCTCATGCACCCCTGAGCACCCCATGTTTCCCAAGTATGCCCATGTGTGTTCCCTGACTCCAGTGTGCCCCTGTGAACCCCTGTGACTCCAAGCACAACCTTGTATTCTCCATAACTCTGAACATACACCTTTGTCTCCACCCGGCCTCCAGTACCTTCCACAACTATCTGCCCTGCTAAGCTCCATTGTCAGAAGAACCCTCTGTACCTTCAGGCATGCTCCTGTAACATTGCCCCTTGCAATTTCAGTCCAGAAGGAGCAGTAAGTTGTCAGTCATCAACAGGAAATTAGTAGTTTCTGACAGATTATTTTCTGTATTTTAAAGGGTCTTAAAAGGGATAAATCACGAGTAATGGGGCACGTATGGCATAAATGTACTGTGGACCACAGAGATTCTAACCCCCCTTCGAATTTATCCACAACTAAAAAAAGTTTAGGCCGAACATGCATTTATCTATTGCACTCACAGATGTCAAGGGCGGCACAGGATTACGTAAGATCTGACACACCAATGACAGCAAGATACTGATTGAACCCACCGGCCTCCGATCACAACTGGAATAGGTTAGACAGCCAGATTGGGGTACGAAAAAAAAATTAAAAACAGTTTCCGTCCCTTCTGATTATATCTAGTCCTGCCATAGCAGACACTTGGTGCTTTTTTTTTTTTTAATGAACAGTCTGTGAAGATCCCCTGTGAGACCCGCCCTCTGGCTCGCTCTTGTTATAAGCCGGAGACAAAATGGCGACACAGTGGTTCAGCCACGTGCTGTAAAAGGTTTATTTTGTACAGAATGTCTATTCTCTTTGTATGTGTATTTTGACAGAAATGTGTATTTAATATAAACTGGTACGATATAAAAAAAAAAAAAAAAGTGTTTTTTTATTATTTTATTTTCTCATAAGAAAATTCCATAACACCAGGGGGCGTACCTACAGGGGGTCGCAGGGGTCAGTTGAGGCCGATACGCATTCTTCTACATATTTTTGGTAAAAAAAAAATCAAAAAAAATCGCAATAAGCGTTTATTGATTGGTTTACGCAAAAGTTATAGGGCCAGATTCAGGTAGAAGTTCGGTAGATAAGCCGCGTAACTTCTAACCTACGCCGTCGTATCTGTTTTCTGTATTCAGAAAACAAGATACGCCGGGATTGAGTTCAGATACGAGCGGCGTAATTGCATTTCGCCGTCGTATCGGAACTGCAATTTTAAAATGGCCGCTAGGGGCGTTCCCGCTGATTTACGCCGAGAGTAGGTAAATCAGCGAGATACGCCAATTCACGATCGTACGCCCGCCCGACGCAGTCACTTTACAACGTTTCCGTAAGAGATAAGCGGCGTAAAGAAAAACATGCCCCCTAGGTGGCGTATCCTATGTTAAGTATGGCCGTCGTGACCGCGTCGAATTGAAAAATTTTCACGTCGTTTGCGTAACTCGTCCGTGAATGGGGATTGACGTCATTGACGTTCACGTAGAAAACACCGTCCTAATGTGGAGCATGCGCACTGGGATACATTGACGGCCGGCGCATGCGCAGTGCGTTCGCCGCGGGATCGCGCCTAATTTAAATGCTCTACGCCCCCTAACCGGCTCATTTGAATTACGCGGGCTTCCGCCGGGGGATTTTCGCTACGCCGCCGCAACTTTACAGGTAAGTGCTTTGTGAATCAAGCACTTGCTCTAGTAAGTTGCGGCGGCGTAGTGTAAATGCCTTACTCTACGCCGCCGCAAATGTATGTGAATCTGGCCCATAGCGTTTACAAAATATGGGATAGTTTTATGGCCTTTTATATTACTTTTTTTTTTACTAGTAACGGCAGCGATCAGCGATTTTTATCGTGACTGCGACATTATGGCGGACACATCGGACACCGTTTTGGGACCAATGTCATTTTTACAGTGATCAGTGCGATAAAAAAATGCCCTGATTACTGTAAAAATGACGCTGGCCGTGAAGGGATTAAGTGTGAACTAGGGAGTGCTTCTAACTATTAGGGGGCGTGGCTTGCCGTGACACGTCACTGGTCGCTGTTCCTGATGAGAGGGGAACATACAATCAGTGACTGGTCACTAGGAAGAACGGGGAGATGTTGTGTTTGCCCAGGTGAAATTTCAGCTTCCGGCACTGCGCCGCTTTAACTGACAATTGCGCGGTCGTGCGACGTGGCTCCCAAACAAAATTGACGTCCTTTTTTCCCCCACAAATAGAGCTTTGTTTTGGTGGTATTTGATCACCTCTGCGGTTTTTATTTTTTGCGCTATAAACAAACATAGAGCGACAATTTTGAAAATTACTTGTTGCTATAATAAATAGCCCAATTTGTTTTAAAAAGTTATAGCGCCTACAAAATAGGGGACAGAATGATTATTTTTTATTATTATTTTTTTTTTACTAGTAATGGCGGTGATCTGCGATTTTTATTGGGACTGCGACATTATGGCGGACACATTTTTGGCACCATTTACATTTATACAGCGATCAGTGCTATAAAAATGCACTTATTACTGTATAAATGTGACTGGCATTGAAGGGGTTAACACTAGGGGGTGAGGAAAGGGGTTAAATGTGTACCCTGCATAGTGTTCTAACTGTGGGGGAAGGGGGGGGGGGGTGACTGGGGGAGGTGACCGATCTATGTCCCTATGTACAAGGGACACAGATCCGTCTCCTCTCTCCCTGACAGGACGTGGATATCTGTGTTTACACGCAGAGATCCACGTCCTGGTCTATGTAACCGCCGATCGCAGGTGCCTGGCGGACATCGCGACCGTCAGGCACGTGCATCGGCATCTCAGTGATGCGGCGGGCACGCGCGCGCCGCTGTCGGCAGCGCTCGCGCACCCCCCAGTGGCTGGAGGCCGTATATAGATGGCCTCCTGGAGATTTAGATCCACACTGCGGCCGTACAAAGTCGTACGGCCGTCAGGAAGTGGTTAAAGCCAGAGACGGCTCTTTGATTAGGCAGATTAGGCGGTCGCCTAAGGCCTTCGCGGCCGCCTAACTTACCCAATGCATTAGCCCAGTTTTGAGGGACAGGGGACCTTAACACTGCTGTGCTCAGGCAGCGTTAGGAGCCCAGACTCAGGAGCGGGGCCGCCAGCATCCCTAACAACACGTGAATATCGGTGACACCGCCCCTTGTGACGTCAATGACCCTGCATGCCCTCAGTCAATGATGTCACAAGGGGGCGGGTTCACCAGGTGGCCCCCGCCCCTTAGTTATTAAAGAGCAGGATCTGGGGGCTGCCTTGTTAAAGGGGGCTTCCAGATTCCGATAAGCCCCGTGCCCGCAGACCCCCACAACCACCGGCCAGGGTTGTGTGGAAGAGGCTCTTGTCCTTGAATTATTTTCCCCATCATGGATGCGGGTGGGGGCCCATGTCAAGTTTTGCCTAAGGCCCCACAAAGCCTAGAGCCGCCTCCTGTTTAAAGTGGAACTAAACTCATCAATTTCGGGACATTTTGGGAATGTAACTGTCACATTGGTTGTGCTCTCAACCAAACTGCCAAACCATCCAATGGCTGGTGTCTTTACTAATCACACGTGCAGCTGAAGATCAAACCGAGGCCAAGATGGCGGATTCCTTGACTGAAAACGATAGGAGGGTTTAGTTCCTCTTTAAATGAGAAATTTAATTGGAAGACTCAGATCCTGGAACCACTCCGATTGGCTTACCTTGGATCTGGTGGGAAGGTGGTCTGTTCGGCATGCTCTGCAGATCTGACACTTTCTTCCTCTTCTGATGACGGCCGACTCATCATACAACAAACCAACGTTCTTCAGAAGACGGAGAGAACCTACAAGTGAGAGCGGTAATAATCACTCACCGGCCCATGACATCCAACATGTTAGGTGAACCTGTAGCCAGTAAACGGTTTAGCAGCCACCTCTGGTGAGGTAGGTCGGAGTTGGGGGCCATCACAGCCCTCGTTATATCATGTCAGCCCAGCATTTGGTCAATATTGGGCACTCTAAGGGCGATATGAATGTGCGGAATAATGTGCATGGTCTTTGAATAGGTGGCCATAGCACAACGCACATAAAACTGGATGTACACATAGGTGATTCACTTCTCTGGTGCCGTGTGCGTCAACGTCACTGCATTGCGCTGCCTGGTTTGCCATTAAAAAAAAAATGGCGTGGCAGCGCACTGCGGGGGTCTTTAGTGTGTGGCAGTAATGTGAATGAGCCCTGGTGTGAACGGGCCCTAAAAAAAAGCAGCCCAGCTTATGGTGGGCTTCCATTTTCATTGCTGGCTGCAGGTTCACTTTAAATACCTAGACCAGACGGGTGACAACCTTAGTCAGTGAAGTGTGAAAGGGTAAAAACTAAATCTGTGTCCCCATTGGGACAGAATGGCACGTATATGCACGTCACTTTGAAATTCCCGCTGTGCGGGTGTGCACTCGCGCCCTTGCCGCAAGCTCCATGCCCGTGGGACTCGATGTCTGCCGGTGTCCCACGATCGGGTCGCAGAGCTGCAGAACGGGGAGAGGCAAGTGTAGACACAACATCTCGTTCTGCCTAGTGACACTGACTGTCTGTTCCCTGTGATCGGGAACAGCGATCAGTGACTTGTCACACGTAGCCACGCCCCCTAACAGTTAGAATCACTCCCTAGGGTACACTTAACCCCTGCAGCGCCACCTAGTGGTTAACCCCTTCACTACCAGTGTCATTTTCACAGTAATCAGTGCATTTTTATAGCACTGATTACTGTGAAAATGACAATGGTCCCAAAAATTTGTCAAAAGTGTCCGATGTGTCCACTAGTAAAAAAAAAAAAGCGGGCTTGGCTTATTGCGCTCCACATTGGTACTTTTTACTTTTGTGATCACACATTTTTATTACTACGGATGCCAATCGTTTTTTATTTGGTTTGGGTTTACACCCAGAGACTGACCACATTGATCACCTTGCAGGTGGACAAAGACAGAGAGCATGCCATAGCCAAAACCAGGATGCTGGAATGAGGAACAGGAGCACTAGAGGACCTCCTTATGACTAGCAGCTGACCTCCTTCTGATCTGTAGTGACCTCCTGACCAGCATTTGACCTCCATTTGACCTGTACATGACCTTCTGAACTGCGTTTGGCCTCCTTAAACCTGTAGATGACTTCTTCATCTGCATTTGCACTCCTTTTGACCAGCAGCTGATCTCTTTTTGATCTGAAACTGACCTTCTGACCTGCTTTCTGCCTCCTTCTAACCTGTAGATGACTCCCTCACCTGCATTTGACCTCCTTTTAACCAGCCGCGGATCTCCTTTTGATCTGAAATTGACCTTGTGACCTGTACATGACCTTCTGACCTGCATTCGCCCTCCTTCTAACATGTCGATGACTTCCTCCTCTGCATTTGACCTACAGCTGATCTCTTTTTGATCTGAAATTGACCTTGTGACCTGGAGATGACCTTCTGGCCTGCATTTGACCAGCCACTGATCTCCTTTTGATCTGAAATTGACCTTGTGACCTGTAGATGACCTTCTGGCCTGCATTTGACCAGCCACTGATCTCCTTTTGATCTGAAATTGACCTTGTGACCTGTAGATGACATTCTGACCTGCATTAGGCCTCCTAACCTGTAGATGACTTCCTAACCTGCATTTGACCTCCTTTTGACCAGCCTCTGATCTCCTTTTGATCTAAAAATTTACCTTGTGACCTCTAGATGACATTCTGACCAGCATTTGACCAGCTGCTGATCTCCTTTTGATCTGAAATGAACCTTGTGGCCTGTATATGTCCTTCTGACCTGTAGATGACTTTCTTCCCTGCATTTAACCAGCCGCTGATCTCCCTTTACTCTGAAATTGACCTTCTGACCTGTAGATGACCTTCTGACCTGCATTTGACCAGCCTCTGATCTCCTCTTCATTGGAAATTGACCTTGTGACCTGTAGATGACTTTCTGACCTGCATTAGGTCACCTTCTAACCAGTAGATGACTTCCTCAACTGCATTTGACCTCCTTTTGACCAGACTCTGATCTCCTTTTGATCTGAAATTGACCTTATGACCTGTAGCTGACCTTATGACCTGTATTTGGCCTCCTGTAGATGACTTCCTCGCCTTCATTTGACCTCCTTTTGACCAGCTACTGATCTCCATTTGATCTGAAATTGACCTTGTGATCTGTAGATGACCTTCTGAACTGCATTCCGTCTCCTTCTAACCTGTAGATAACTTTCTGACCTCCTTTTGATCGGAAATAGACCTTTTGACTTGTATTTGGCCTCCTTCTGACCTGCAGATGACTTCCTTACCTGCATTTGACCTTTTTATTTTTTACTAGCTGCTGATCTCCTTTTGATCTGAAATTGACCTTCTGACCTGTAGATGACCTTCTGACCTGCATTGGCCCTCCTTCTAACCTGTAGAAGACTTCCTCAACTGCATTTGATCTCCCTTTGAACAGCCCCTGATCTCCGTTTGATCTGAAATTGATCTTGTGACCTGTAGATGACCTTCTGACCTGCATTTGACCAGCCCCTGATCTCCTTTTGATCTGAAATTGACCTTGTGACCTGTAGATGACCTTCTGACCTGCATTAGGCCTCCTAACCTGTAGATGACTTCCTAACCTGCATTTGACCTCCTTTTGACCAGCCGCTGATCTCCTTTTGATCTGAAATTGACCTTGTGACCTGTAGATGACCTTCTGACCTGCATTAGGCCTCCTAACCTGTAGATGACTTCCTAACCTGCATTTGACCTCCTTTTGACCAGCCGCTGATCTCCTTTTGATCTGAAATTGACCTTGTGACCTGAAGATGACCTTCTGACCTGCATTTGACCAGCCCCTGATCTCCTTTTGATCTGAAATGTATCTTGTGACCTGTAGATGACCTTCTGACCTGCATTAGCCCTCCTAACCTGTAGACCACTTCCTAACCTGCATTTGACCTCCTTTTGACCAGCCGCTGATCTCCTTTTGATCTGAAATTGACCTTGTGACCTGAAGATGACCTTCTGACCTGCATTTGACCAGCAACAGATCTCCTTTTGATTGGAAATTGACCTTGTGACCTGTAGTTGACCTTATGACCTGTATACGGCGCCCTTTTTGCTTGTAGACGACTTCCTCACTTCATTTTACTTCCTATTGACCAGCTGCTGATCTCCTTTTGATCTGAAATTGACCTTGTGACCTGTAAATGACCTTCTGAACTGCAATTGGCGTCCTTCTAACCTGTAAGATGACCCTCTGACCTGTATTTGGCCTACTTCTTACCTGTAGATGACTTCCTCACCTGCATTTGTTCTCTTTTTGATCTAAAATGGACCTTGTGACCTGTAGATGACCTCATGACCTGTACATGACCTTCTGACCTGCTTCGGAGGCATTATTGGGCGATTGGAGCATTCTATGTATAACTGATATAAAGCGTGACTCGTACAACCACCCCGGCTCTGTGACCATCCCAGGATAAGCTCACCTCAGAGCCAACAACTATTGCCAGCTATGGACCATTATTATTACCCCCCCCCCCCCCCTCTCTTCCACACCTCATAAACATATCCATTCTCAGGCTACATATCCCCCCCACCCCTCAGTCAGCCCCCTGACACATACTCAGCATCAGCACCACAGAACAACATGGCCGCTGGCAGGACTTCCGGGTGCAGCAAGATGGAAGAAGAAGCCAGGCGTACAAAGATGGCAGCTGGAAAAAAAAGACGCCAGGACGCTGGGCGGTGACTTGTCATACTCTGCTCCCTATAACAGAATGCTGCGGGAGTGCTGTGGCGGGAGCTGAGTTGTAAAGCTGATTGTGGAGCCAAGATGGCGAGTGCGGGGTGTAGCAAGATGGAGGCGACGAAACGTCACTTCCGCTACACATTCTGAGGGGTCGCCGCGGCGACGAAACGTCACTTCCGTTCCACATTCTGACAGGTCGCCATATCTGACGAGTGAAACTCAAGTGGGGCGGAAGTGCTTCACCGGTGTGTGTGGGCGGGTCAGGTAAACCCGGAAGCGGAAGCGGCTGAGTGTTATTATTATTGTTGTCAGAGAAAGGTGAGAGACATCATGGGTTGCGACGGGGGAACCATTCCGAAGAGGCATGAGCTGGTGAAGGGGCCCAAGAAGGTGGAGAAGGTGAGAGGAGGGTGCTGGGGGAGTACAGGGCCCAGTGTGGGATCTCCTATGGGGTGTCTGGGCCCCTGTGGGGTGTGTGAGGGGGGTGTCTGGGCCCCTGTGGGGCGTGTGAGGGGGGTGTCTGGGCCCCTGTGGGGCGTGTGAGGGGGGGGTGGCCCCTGTGGGGTCTGTGAGGGGGGGTGTCTGGGCCCCTGTGGGGTCTGTGAGGGGGGGTGTCTGGGCCCCTGTGGGGTCTGTGAGGGGGGGTGTCTGGGCCCCTGTGGGGTCTGTGAGGGGGGGTGTCTGGGCCCCTGTGGGGTCTGTGAGGGGGGGTGTCTGGGCCCCTTGTGGGGTCTGTGAGGGGGGTGTCTGGGCCCCTGTGGGGTGTGTGAGGGGGGTGTCTGGGCCCCTGTGGGGTGTGTGAGGGGGGTGTCTGGGCCCCTGTGGGGTCTGTGAGGGGGGTGTCTGGGGCCCCTGTGGGGTCTGTGAGGGGGGGTGTCTGGGCCCCTGTGGGGTCTGTGAGGGGGGGGTGTCTGGGCCCCTGTGGGGTCTGTGAGGGGGGGGTGTCTGGGCCCCTGTGGGGTCTGTGAGGGGGGGGTGTCTGGGCCCCTGTGGGGTCTGTGAGGGGGGGTGTCTGGGCCCTTGTGGGGTCTGTGAGGGGGGTGTCTGGGCCCCCGTGGGGTGTGTGAGGGGGGTGTCTGGGCCCCCGTGGGGTGTGTGAGGGGGGTGTCTGGGCCCCCGTGGGGTGTGTGAGGGGGGTGTCTGGGCCCCTGTGGGGCGTGTGAGGGGGGGGGGTGTGTGGGGCGTGTGAGGGGGGGGGTGTCTGGGCCCCCGTGGGGCGTGTGTGTGAGGGGGGTGTCTGGGCCCCCGTGGGGTGTGTGTGTGAGGGGGGGTGTCTGGGCCCCCGCGGGGTGTGTGTGTGAGGGGGGGTGTCTGGGCCCCCGCGGGGTGTATGAGGAGTATCCATGTCCTGTCCTCTGTTACTATGTAATACTACTACCAGAGGAGGACTACAGGGGCCCCCATGGGGTGTGTGGGCCCTGTCCTCTGTTACTACATACTAATACTACCAGAGGAGGACTACAGGGGCCCCCATGGGGTGTGTGAGAGATCCATGTCTTTTCACCCTTTACTGCGTACTAATACAGCCAGAGGAGGACTACATGTCCTAGCATCCCCTGCTATAACTACGTATACTATCAGAGGAGGATTGCAAGGCCCAGCACGTCCGGTCAGAGACCCCCCCCCCCCTCCCATAAGCTGTATGTAGTGATAATCGCCCTGGCCATCCATTTCCATTTAGTGGTGTAAAATTAGTGACACTACAAGTCCCAGAATGCCCCGCAGCAGAGAGCCCCCATCAGTGCAGGAACAATATAAGCTGTATACATAGAAGAAACTGCGTTGCCCATATAACTGCTGGAGGCAGCACAGCTCTTATGTCGGCACCTTCATGTCCAGGGGCTCCTTTGTCTTTCAGATCGATAAGAATGCAGAGCTGGTCGCCCGCTGGTATTACTGCACCCTGAGCCAGGAGAAGCTGAAGAAGCCCATTGTGTCCTGTGAGCTTGGCAGGTAGGTCCTGTGTGGGGGTCACCATTGTGAGCTGGGCAGGTAGGTCCCTTGTGGGGGTCACCATTGTGAGCTGGGCAGGTAGGTCCCGTGTGGGGGTCACCATTGTGAGCTGGGCAGGTAGGTCCCGTGTGGGGGTCATCATAGTGTCCTGTGAGCTTGGCAGGTAGGTCCCATAGGGGGGGTCATCATTGTGAGCTGTGCAGGTAGGTCCCATAGGGGGGGTCATCATTGTGAGCTTGGTAGGTCATGTGTGGGGTCACCATTGTGAGCTGGGTAGGTAGGTCCTGTGTGGGGGTCGTCATTGTGAGCTGGGTAGGTAGGTCCCGTGTGGGGGTCGTCATTGTGAGCTGGGCAGGTAGGTCCCGTGTGCGGGTCACCATTGTGAGCTGGGCAGGTAGGTCCCGTGTGGGGGGTCACCATTGTGAGCTGGGTAGGTAGGTCCCGTGTGGGGGGTCACCATTGTGAGCTGGGTAGGTAGTTCTCATGTGGGGTCATCATTGTGTCCTGTGATGTGGGTAGGGGGGGTTGGGGGGAGTGACCAGTAGGTAAGTGGTTAAAAAAAAGCTGTTTGTGAACGTTGTTCTTCCCCTCATCGTTTTTGTCCTCTCACAGGTTGTACAATAAAGATGCCGTCATTGAATTCCTGTTGGACAAATCTCCAGACAAGCCTCATGGCGATTCCGCAGGTCACATCAAGAGTATGAAGGTAATCCCCCCCCCCCCCAACAGATGACCAATAGGGTCTGGAGACGCTTGGCCAGTCCATCACCTTCACCCTCAGCTTCTTTAGCAAGACAGTGGTGGTCTTGGAGGTGTGTTTGGGGTGGTTATCATGTTGGAATACTACCCTGCGGTCCAGTCTCTGAAGGGAGGGGATCATGCTCTGCTTCAGTATGTCACAGTACATGTCGGCATTCATGGTTCCCTCAATGATCTGTAGCCCCCCAGTGCCGGCAGCACTCATGCAGCCCCAGACCATGACCCTCCCCCCACCATGCTTGACTGTAGAGACACACTTGTCTTTGTCCTCCTCACCTGGCCCTGCCCCCCCACACACCTGACACCATCTGACACCAAATACCTTTATCTTGGTCTCATCAGACCACAGGACACGGTTCCAGTAATCCATGTCCTTAGTCTGCTTGTCTTCAGCAAACTGTTTGCAGCTCTTTCTTGTGCCTCATCTTTAGAAGAGGCTTCCTTCTGGGATGACCGATTTGATGCAGTGTGCGGCGTATGGTCTGAGCACCGACAGGCTGACCCCTCCCCCCACCCCTTCACCCTCTGTAGCAATGCTGGCAGCACTCATACGTCTATTTCCCAAAGACAACCTCTGGATGTGACGCTGAGCACGTGACCTCAACCTCTTTGGTGGACCATGACGAGACGGGGGAGGGGAACCCGTCCTGTTATACCGCTGGTTGGTCCCGGCCCCCCGTGCCGCAGATCAGTTTCAGGGTCTTGGCGATCTTCTTATAGCATAGGACAGTGATGGAGAACCTCGGCACCCCCCAGATGTTTTGGAACTATGTTTCCCAAAATGCTCCACTTCACTGCAGAGTGCATGAGCATCATGGGAAATGTAGTTTTAGAACATCTGGGGTGCCCAATGTTCTCCATCACTGGCCTCGGCCATCTTTATGTAGAGACACAATTCTTTATATCAGATCCTCAGAGAGTTCTTTGCCATGAGGGGCCATGTTGTCCTTCCAGTGACCAGTATGAGAGAGTGAGAGCGATAACACCAAATTTAACACGCCCGCTCCCCATTCACACCTGAGACCTTGTAACACTAACGAGTCACATGACACAGAGGGAAGGGAAAATGGCTAATTGGGACTCAATTTGGACATTTTCACTTAGGGGGGGTGTACTGACTTTTGTGCCCAGGGGTTTAGACATTAATGGCTGTGTGTTGAGTTATTTGTTGTACAAGCTGTACACTCACTACACAAGACCCCTCCCCCTGTGTACACCCCTCCCCCCCCCCCCATGTACACTCACTACACAACATTGGAGATACAAAGTGTCATTTCTTCAGTGTTGTCACATGAAAAGATACAAGAAATTGGAGGGGTGTACTTACTTCTGTAAGGAATACTGTGTGTATATAGATATCAGAGCAGAACATAGAAGAGTCTCTGGCTGATATCGAGAATTATTCTCTCTCACGTTTTAAACATTGTAGATTGTATTGGAGCTTCACTTTTATTTGTGTTTTTTGTTGTTTTTTCCAGAACATCATTGAATTGAATCTGAGTGACAATCCAGCATGGATGGGGGACAAGGGCAACACCAAAGGGGACACGTACGACGATCAGCGCGCCCAGTTCATCTGCCCCGTGGTCGGACTGGAAATGAACGGCAAACACAGGTAGATAATTCGGTCCAAGCCCAGGATCTGCGGGAGGATCGGGTCAGGATACTGTTTCTCTAGATTAGTGGTCTCCAAACTGTGGCCTCGCTGAGCTCTGCAGGCTCATTGTTGGCTTCATTGGCCTTTGCTTGTTTTTTATCCAGCCCTTGAAGCACTATTTCATTCACTGACACCAATAATGGTGTCCAGTTACACCAAGGATGGGGCACATTTCTTCCCAATGATGCCAATGCTGTGCCCCAGTTATTGGCGGCGACGCCCCCGACGGAAGGCCCCAGTTATTGGCGGCGACGCCCCCCGACGGAAGGCCCCAGTTATTGGCGGCGACACCCCCCGACGGAGGCCCCTGTTATTGGCGGTGACGCCCCCCCAACGGAGGCCCCTGTTATTGGCGGCGACGCCCCCCCGACGGAGGCCCCTGTTATTGGCGGCGACGCCCCCCCCCGACGGAGGGCACAGTTATTGGCGGCGACGCCCCCCGACGGAAGGCCCCAGTTATTGGCGGCGACGCCCCCCGACGGAAGGCCCCAGTTATTGGCGGCGACACCCCCCGACGGAGGCCCCTGTTATTGGCGGTGACGCCCCCCCAACGGAGGCCCCTGTTATTGGCGGCGACGCCCCCCCCCGACGGAGGCCCCTGTTATTGGCGGCGACGCCCCCCCCCGACGGAGGGCACAGTTATTGGCGGCGACGCCCCCCGACGGAAGGCCCCAGTTATTGGCGGCGACGCCCCCCGACGGAAGGCCCCAGTTATTGGCGGCGACGCCCACCCGGCGGAGGCCCCAGTTATTGGCGGCGACTCCCACCCGGCGGAGGCCCCAGTTATTGGCGGCGACTCCCACCCGGCGGAGGCCCCAGTTATTGGCGGCGACTCCCACCCGGCGGAGGCCCCAGTTCTTGGCGGCGACTCCCACCCGGCGGAGGCCCCAGTTCTTGGCGGCGACTCCCACCCGGCGGAGGCCCCAGTCCTTGGCGGCGACTCCCACCCGGCGGAGGCCCCAGTCCTTGGCGGCGACTCCCACCCGGCGGAGGCCCCAGTTCTTGGCGGCGACTCCCACCCGGCGGAGGCCCCAGTTCTTGGCGGCGACGCCCACCCGGCGGAGGCCCCAGTTCTTGGCGGCGACGCCCACCCGGCGGAGGCCCCAGTTCTTGGCGGCGACGCCCACCCGGCGGAGGCCCCAGTTCTTGGCGGCGACGCCCACCCGGCGGAGGCCCCAGTTCTTGGCGGCGACGCCCACCCGGCGGAGGCCCCAGTTCTTGGCGGCGACGCCCACCCGGCGGAGGCCCCAGTTCTTGGCGGCGACGCCCACCCGGCGCCCAGTTCTGGGCCAATGATGCCAATGCTGGGGCCCAGTTCTGGGCCAATGATGCCAATGCTGGGGCCCAGTTCTGGGCCAATGATGCCAATGCTGGGGCCCAGTTCTGGGCCAATGATGCCAATGCTGGGGCCCAGTTCTGGGCCAATGATGCCAATGCTGGGGCCCAGTTCTGGGCCAATGATGCCAATGCTGGGGCCCAGTTCTGGGCCAATGATGCCAATGCTGGGGCCCAGTTCTGGGCCAATGATGCCAATGCTGGGGCCCAGTTCCGGGCCAATGATGCCAACAATTGTGTCCAGTTACACCAAGGATGGGGCACATTTCCTCCCAATAATGCCAATGCTGTGCCCCAGTTCCTGGCGGCGACGCCAACAATCTTGCACAGTTTCTCCCATTGATGCCCAATTACACCAATGCTGGGGCACAATTCCTCCCAATGCTGGGGCTCAGTTCCTGCCAATGACACGAGCAATGAGCCCCAGTTCATGCCAATGACGCCAACAATGGGGCCCAAAGGCCCCAGTGATGGGGCGCAATTCCTCCCAATGATGCCAACAATTGGAGCCTATTCCTACCCATGATGGTGTACTATCTGTAGGAGGAGATCTGTTCTCCTCCCTGCTGCTAAATGCTTAGACCAGGGGGGCGCAGAGATCAGCCCCTCTGTGGCTCTATGAAGGGGGGGGGGGGGGGGCGCAGAGATCAGCCCCTCTGTGGCTCTATGAAGGGGGGGGGGGGCGCAGAGATCAGCCCCTCTGTGGCTCTATGAAGGGGGGGGGGGGGGGGGGGCGCAGAGATCAGCCTCTCTGTGGCTCTATGAAGGGGGGGCCGCAGCTACAGGAGAGATGTGAGGGCCACCTGAAATTATTTAAAAATTGTATCCGCATGTTGATGAGGGAGGAACCAGAAAAGGTAAAATCTGATCCGCTTTATAAACCACTATAGAGACATAAATATAATGGCTGCCGTTGGCGCCTTTCTGCTGCGTCCCGCAGGTGGGGAAGGCGGCGTCACTTGTGTGAAATGCTTTGTTTGCCGAGTGTTTATTATGGAGGAAGTTGGCTGCCCTGACATATGACACGTCTTTGTCTCCCCCCCCCCCCCCGCAGATTCAGTGTGCTGAGACGCTGCGGCTGCGTCTTCTCTGAGCGCGCCCTGAAGGAGATCAAGACCGACGTCTGTCACAAGGTAAGGGAACCGCCAGAACTCTTTTGTAGGAGGTGCCAAAGTTCTGGTGACACAAGTCACTCGCCAATTTTTTTATTTTGTCCTAACGTGTCCTTGAGAAAGGAATTTGGCAGTGAGGGGTTTATCATTCCAACAGGTGCGGTCTCTCTAATATGCCTTTATTACTTACTACACCCACCGGCCACTTTATTAGGTAGGTACAGACACAGCGGGGTGATGTGGCGCCCTCTGGATGTGACAAATGTCAGTGCGGAAGAAACATCAAATCCCATCCCATGTCTGAACATACTACTACTCTCTCTTGCGATTGTATTCATTATTATTGGTTATTAGAAAGTCGAAGAGGAGGATCAATACTACCCAGTGCTAAACCTTTACACAGAGCAGGTGACTGGAACATAATATAAAACCAGCCTTTCGTATTACCTTTAACCACTTCCCGCCAGGTCAATTGACGTCCGGGAAGTGTTTGTGAAATCCTGACTGAAGGTCTATTGGCGTCCAGCAGGATAACATGCCGGCGTGCACCCGTGGGGGGTGGTGGCGCGGCGATCGGTGGTGTGGGGTGTCAGTCTGACACCCTGCATCTCCGATCTTGGTAAAGAGCCGCCGTCGGAGGCTCCTTACCACCTGATCAGCCGTGTCCAATCACGGCTCATCACAATGTAAACAGGAAGACCCGTTGATCGGCTGTTCCTCACTCGTGTCTGACAGACGCAAGTAGAGGAGAGCCGATCGGCGGCTCTCCTGATGGGGGGGGGGGGGTTCGTGCAGATTGTTGATTAGCGCAGCCCCCCCCCCCCCCTCGGAAGCCCACACTGGAGCGCCAGGGAAGTGGGCAACGATATAAATAAAGAACCATTGATGCCAATCAGTGCCCACAAATAGGCACTGACTGGCATAATATGCCCTCAGTGTCCATCAGTTCCACCTCTCGGTACCCATCCATGCCCAGTGCCCACCTATCGGTGCCACCTATTAGTGCCGCCTATGAGTGCCCATCAATGCCGCATACCAGCACCACCCATCAGTGCTGCCTCATCGGTGCCCATCAATGCCGCATACCAGCGCCACCCATCAGTGCTGCCTCATCGGTGCCCATCAGTGCCACATACCGGCGCCGCTGCACCGCCATACTCCGCTCCCCATCACAGACTGCTGCGGAAGTGCTGTGGCAGCAAAGTGCGCATGCGCGTTGCGTTCCAATGCATTTACGACACACCAGCGAAACCTCGTTCGGCATCCAGGCTCTTTCCTTAACATCCCCGTGGATTGGAGGATGTTAAAAAAATTTAATTGTTGTGCAAAAAATAAAAATCGCAGAGGTGATCAAATACCACCAAAATAAATCTCTATTTGTGGGAGCAAAATGATAAAAAAATTGTTTGGGTACAGCGTAGCATGACCGCGCAATTGTCATTTAAATTGCGACAGCGCTGAAAATTGGCCTGGCAGGAAGGTGCGTAAGTGCCCCCCCCCCCCCCCCCCCCCCCCGGTATGGAAGGGGTTAATGCAATGTCTGCGTTGAGTCAGCAGCTGCAGTATTAAGACATTTAGAATAAATTGGGCAGACCCCTCCCCCCCCCCCCCCCCCCCCCCCCCCCCCCGCTTTAAGTTCATCCATTGCCCTACAGGACCCTTGTGGCATTGCAGGGAAAGACCCATGAGGACAGTTGCAGACATGACTCCCAGAGGCATGATGGGACTTGTAGTTCTGCAACAGCTGAAGGGCCTCAGGCGGGACGGCCTAAATACAGTAATGGCTGCCATATTTTTTTTTTTTTTAAGGAGTGAATTCAGGTGATGAGTTTGCTTGGAACCAATGAGATCTCTGCCTTAATGACACAGACTTGGCGCTGTTTTATAAGGGAGGGATTGGCTGCATTCTTTCTTATGATTATAGACAGGTCCACTTTATTATCACAGAGCAGGAAATGCAGGACGAGGGATTGTTTAGTAAACACGTGTAATCCCTCCCCCCCCCCCCCCCCTCCATTCTGTGCCTCATACGGCGATAAATAAAAAGTGGTTTAGTCACGGCATAAACGTTTGTATCCCCCCCCGGGGGCCGTCGCTAGGTTTCTGGTTACTAATCCTTTATTTATGTTCAGTAAGATCATTAGCGGCACTTCCTCCGGGAGCGAAAAGGGCCCCCGGGGCCCCCTAGGGGATGAGCTCCTAATTGGCATCGCTGGGTCTTTAGAAGACGTTACAACCAAACCTCTTTATCGCTGTGCAATTTATAAAAAATATATATATTTATATATTATTATCTCTCTATCCCATAATAATCTTTCTAAACCCAATCACTAAAACAACCGATGGGACACTATTCCTCCCACTGACACCAGTGATGGGGACACTATTCCTCCCACTGACACCAATGATGGGACACTATTCCTCCCACTGACACCAATGATGGGACACTATTCCTCCCACTGACACCAATGATGGGGCCGCTATTCCTCCCACTGACACCAGTGATGGGGGCGCTATTCCTCCCACTGACACCAGTGATGGGGGCGCTATTCCTCCCACTGACACCAGTGATGGGGGCGCTATTCCTCCCACTGACACCAGTGATGGGGCCGCTATTCCTCCCACTGACACCAGTGATGGGGCCGCTATTCCTCCCACTGACACCAGTGATGGGGCCGCTATTCCTCCCACTGACACCAGTGATGGGGCCGCTATTCCTCCCACTGACACCAGTGATGGGGCACTGTTTACCTCTCTGGGCACAGTCTTGCCCCCCCCCCCCCCCCCAAAGCCCTTTGCATAGAAAGTTTGGAGACCTCTGCTTTATATCTTTACAAATAAAAATGTATCTTCTAGAGGTGATTTGTGTAAAATATTTATTATTCTTAGGAAAATAAATGGAGAACAACTCGAGGCAACCATGTAAAATGAGTTGGGAATGTACAAGTATAAAAGCCATCCTAGGTAAAGGTCCATCTGTACTTTACTCAAATGACTACCAAACTAATGAGGCTTTTCAGTGTGTCTGACCCAGGGGGGGGTCTCAAACTGGCAGCCCTCCAGCTGTTGCAGAACTACAAGTCCCATCATGCCTCTGCCTGTAGGAGTTATGCTTGTAATTGTCAGCCTTGGGACTTGTAGTTCTGCAACAGCTGGAGGGCCTCTAGTTTGAGACCCCTGGTCGGTGCTGCAGCTTCTTGTCATGTGACCTCCATGCTGCGAAGGGGGGGGGGGGGGGGGTGGGTTCTCTCCAGATCCGTTGTGTCTCGGCAAGTCTTGAAACAATAGTCCTGCATCTGCTATGACTAAGCACTAGATTCGCTGCGAAACGCGTCGGCGGCCCAGGTTTTTGTTTGCTGTAGTGCTGTTCAATAAAGGCAACCGTCGTTCAGAGCGCAGCTGTCAAACATCCTTTTGTTCCTTCAGCGTCGGCACAATAAAGAAAACTCTACTAGCAGCCATAAGGATGTAGTGAGCAGGACGGCCAGGTGCAGAGGATGCCGGGGTGAGAGGCGGAGCCAGTCAGGCTGCGTCCCCCCCCCCCCCCGAGTCCGCTTTCATTGTAAAACATTTAGGACTCTGTCACTTTCACATATCAGGTCTAGTTTATTGACGTTTTATAAACCTGTTTTTTGTTTCCATGTTACACACTAATAAAGTTGTAATCTTTTCTGTTTAAAAAAAAAAAAGTCATATTTGCAGCAAATTTTAAGTCTGATGCCTTGTCAGGATATCGGCATGCAAAGCTCCCGGTAGGAGGGGTTGGGGGGGGGGGGGGTAGGGAGGAGGATGGGGGGTTGGGAGGGTAGGGAGGGGGTGGGGTTGGGGGTGTCATTTGCATGATGTCACTTTAGTCAAATCCGCTCTCCGGTGGCTCCATGCAAATGTCGCGTCACAGGTGCGTAGATGCGCTGTACTCGTCTGGAAGATGCCAGGCTTCTTCTACGGGAACCTCGGCTCCTTTTAGGACTCGGCGCCGGTACTGCCGCTCCAAGCAATCGGTGACCAGCGGGTATCGAAGCGGATCGAATTTGTTGGCGTATAAATGCGGGGAGTCGGCCAACCACTGCAGGTCCCCAAGGCCGTAGACGCAGATGTCGCGGACGTAATGGCCTTAGCGCGGGGGAAACAACAACAAAAAAAACAATGTTTACGTTTAAGTTACACATTTTAAAATGATCTGCCGAAAATTCATTTATAGTCGTGATATTTAATAAAAAAGCAAAAAAAAAATACAATTAACCACTTCAATACCGGGCACTTTCACCCTCTTCCTTCACAGACCAATTTGCAGCTTTCAGCGCCGTCACACTTTGAATGACAATTGCGCGGTCATGCTACATTCTACACATAGGACTTCTTTCTTTTTTTTTTTTTTTTAATCTTCTTCCCGCAAATAGTTTTCTTTTGGTGGTATTTAATCGCTGCTGAGTTTGTTCCTTTTTTTTTTTTTTTTTTGCAAAAAAAAAAAAAGGCTGAAATTATTATTTAGTTTTTAAAAGACAATTATTTTTATTTAGTTTGTCAGAAAATGTTGTAAATAATTTTTCTCCTTCACTGATGTGCGCTGATGAGACTGCACCGAAGGGCACTGGTGAAGAGGCACTAATATGCAACACGGATTGGCCTCGCTGATGGGAACTGACTGGTGTCACTGGGGGACGATTGGCCCCGTAGGTGGGGGGACGATTGGCCCCGTAGGTGGGGGGACGATTGGCCCCATAGGTGGGCACTGACTGGTGTCACAGGCACTGACTGGTGTCACTTGGTGCAGATTGGCCTCATAGATGGGCGACGATTGGCCTCATAGATGGGCACTGACTGTTGTCACTGGGTGCAGATTGGCCTCACTGATAGGCCTCGTTGATGGGCACAGATTGGCCTCGCTGATGGGTGCTGATGGGCACTGGCTGGTTGTCACTGGGTGCAGATTGGCCTCATAGATGGGCGACGATTGGCCTCATAGATGGGCACTGACTGTTTTCACTGGGTGCAGATTGGCCTCACTGATATGCCTCGTTGATGGGCACAGATTGGCCTCGTTGATGGGCACAGATTGGCCTCGCTGATGGGTGCTGATGGGCACTGGCTGGTGTCACTGGGTGCAGATTGACCTCATAGATGGGCACTGACTGTTTTCACTGGGTGCAGATTGGCCTCACTGATATGCCTCGTTGATGGGCACAGATTGGCCTCGTTGATGGGCACAGATTGGCCTCGCTGATGGGTGCTGATGGGCACTGGCTGGTGTCACTGGGTGCAGATTGGCCTCACTGATTTACCTCAGGGTTGCTGAGCTCCACTGGAGCGTGCTGGGAAGCCAGCCGCAGCATCCTGTCATCGAGGTTTCGGGAGTGAGCCCCTAGTGTTAAAAAGTGGGGGGTTTCCTGATTCTGATTTAACCCCCCCCCCTACACAACCACTGCCCAGGGTTGTGGGGGAAGAGGCCCTTGTTCCCATGAACATAGGAAGAAGGTGCTTTGGGCTCTTGCCTCTAAGCACCCCCCTCCATGTTTCGGGCATGTAGCCTGGTATGGTTCAGAAGTGGGACTCGCTTGTCCCCCCCCCCCCCCCCCCTCTTTCCCTACCGACTGAGCTGAGTGCTCAGCTAAGGGTCTGGGCTTGGTTTTAGGGTGGGGACCCTTTGCCATTTTTTTTTCTGGCTATTCTTGTTTATACATTCAACTGTCAACAGGGAAGTCCCTTACCGGTACATCCAGAGTGAGTTATCCCCTCTTGGTCCCTCCACTTTATCGCTCGGATATTTCCCTCCCATCCTGCATCGGGGGTGGATCCGGGGGCACCTGAAAGAAGTAGTAGACTGTTATCACATTTCTATTTAATAAACGCCCCCCCCAAATTTTACATGTCTCTCTAGAAGGAAATGTACTGGATGGCTTCAACCAACGGGGTAGAAATTCTTCTAGGCCACATTTTGGGGAGGTGTGCTAGGAGTGCTGATTTTTGGGATTTTGTGTTTGGGGGGGGGGGGGGGGGTTGTGTGTATGGGGAGAAGGATTTGTGTTCTCCCCATATGGAAGAGTGACAAGAAGTCACAAGTCTTGTTTGCGAGAAGCCATGTGGGGGAGGGGACACAGCAAACATGTGGAAGAAGGGGCTCTGGTCAGATTAGACCAACATTTTTGGGCCTAAAAGCAAAACGCTATGTGTGGGAGAAAACTAACCCTGCACATCACCCTGAACTCACCATCCCGACCGTGAAACATGGTGGTGGCAGCATCATGTGGTGGGGATGCTTTTCTTCAGCAGGGACAGGGAAGCTGGTCAGAGTTGATGGGAACATACATGGAGACAAATACAGGACAATCTTAAACCTGTTAGAGTCGGCAAAAGACTTGAGACCGAGGCGGAGGTTCCCCTTCCAGCAGGACAACGACCCTAAAGTACAGCCAGAGCTACAATGGAATGGTTTAGATCAAAGCCTATTCATGTGTTAGAATGGCCCAGTCACAGTCCAGACCTAAATCCCATTGAGAATCTGTTTCAAAACATGAAAATTGCTGATCAGACGCTCTCCATCCAATCTGACAGAGCTTGAGATATTTTACAGAGAAGAAAAATGGGCAGAAATGTCCCTCTCTAGCCTTTATCCGGCCCTTGGGGCACTCTTTTTCTCCCACTAATATGAGGCACTATTCCTGCCACTGACAGCCAACAAAAGGGCACTATTTCTTCTTCTGATACCAATGATGGGATACTAATAGGGGCACGACTCTTCCTCCTACTGACCACCAACCCCGAGGCCATATTTATTCTCACTGATGCTGGGCCCGGGGCATTTTCTGGCCACAATACGGCCCTCCTAAAGCACAATAAACTGGCCCTTTGTTTGAAAAGTTTGGAGACTCCTGGTCTATCGCATAAAATCCCGATAAAATAAATTTAGGTTTTTGGTTGTAACATGAGAAAAGGTGGGAAATTTCAAGGGGTATGAATACTTTTTATCAAGGCGCTGCGTCTTACCTTTAATCCTGTTGAGCGTTACCCAGTAGTGCTCGTCCGGACTGTACGTGTCCTTGGACCATTCAAGAAGACCTGTTGCCCGTTTGTCGGAAAGCACAAACTGAACGAAGTCCCTGGTGAGGGCGTAGTAGGCCGTCCCGAAATACAGGGTCAGGTTATAAGGCGGGTCCCCTTTCCCCTTTCTGGTGGGATAAACGTAGGACTTCCCGTCGTGAACAAACTCTTTATAACTGACTTGCGTTCGGTACTTAATATGATACGGTTGTTTCACGCCGGGCGTTAGGTTCTTGCCGTTCCATTTACTTCTTAAATAATCTACGATTTCCCTGTTGGTTTTGATTGGGAAGTCCTGGCCGCAAAGATTGATCACGTGATTCCACAGAGAACCGGAACGCGCCAAGTCCTCCATGCAGTTCAGGTCCGCTTGCAGGCGGGAGATCCCGGCGTAGACCACCGTCTCCCGCTTCGTAGAAATAAAAACGTTGGGAAAGCAGTCCGCCACTTTCTGTGCCGATTGGCTGAAGTCTTTGGGCGACTTTTGGTCGACGTGGACGCAGTAGATGTTCTGCGGGGCGTAGATGGCGGTGAGGAGTTTCAAAAACATCTCCAGGTTTTTGTGTATGGTCAATATGAAGGCCAAAGGGTAGCCGGCTTCCTCCTCGGACAGAGGTTTGGTTATAAAGTGTAATTCCTCGATCAGGGTGGAACAGTTGTTCTTGGGATCTAGGATGGTTGGGGTTGGCTTCTTGGTTGGCATTAGAGCTTCTTGACAGACGTTTCCCACCACTAGGGCAGCCGGCTTTCCTTCAAACAACGATTTGCACAGTTCCCCGGGGTAGTAACCACATTCTTTGATCTCGGACAGAACAAATCCCCCGTCTTCTGGTTGGGTGATGTTGTTTAAGGCCAACAGGACGAGACAGATTCCGACACATAGTAGAAATCCCGACTTGGTGCAACCAAGGAGGCTCATTGTCTTCTCTCCCGAGACTCATTCATTCGCTTTATGGCCAAGTTTTCTCTAAGATCCTAAAGATGGGGGGAAAAATAATCACAATTCTAATTAAAGCCGAACTCCAGAGAGACCTTTTAACAATAAACTAGTATATCTAAAGCCAAGCCTACCGTGAGACCAGGAACAATAAAGTATATCTAAAGCCAAACCTACTGTAAGACATACAGTGGAACCTCGGATTGCGAGTAACGCGGTTAACGAGAGTTTTTCGCAATATGAGCATCATATTTCCTAAAATCCTAACTCTGTTTGCAAGGTTTACCCCCCCCCCCCCCCCCAAAACGAGCAGCATTCAGGCCAAAGCGGTGTGCAGCACCGCGATTGGCCTGAGTTGGGGGGGGTGGGCGCCAGAGACTAACTGTGCCGATTTGACGCCGCTCGGAAAGGTTCGGGAACGGAGTCTTTCTGAGGTTTGCCGAAGTCAGCTAAAATGTCCTCTGGCCGTTTCGGAAGCTCTCTGGCGCCCTCCCTCAGCATCTGGCCACATGCAATATTGCATGCCATTGAAGTCAATGCGGAGCAAATTATTTTGTTTTCCATTAACTTCTATGGGGAAACTTGTTTTGATATGCGAGTGCTTTGGATCACAAGCATTCTCCTGGAACGGATTATACTCGTAATCCGAGGTTCCATTGTATATCTGAAGCCAAACCTACAGTTGGCCATATAGTGAATACGGTCATTACTGGTGATAACCAATCATCATTTTTTAAGAGTTGACTTTGCACCTAAGTAAAAGCCAGATTATGCCGATAATTAGGATGCAGCTTCATCTTTTTTTTGCAACCTCTACCTTGAACATTTACTCATTCGCTTTTGAGTCTCCCCCTCCCCCTCTGAACATCCTCTATGTCAGGAAATGGTACCACATCAAAGGGTGGAAGAAAAAAAAAAAGGGTATTTACCTATTGGAACCAGGTCCGCCATCTCTCTGCTTCTCTCGCCTAACAAAATGAGTTGGAACTTCCTTTGGGCCTGAATGTAAACCCTTGTTGGGAAGCACAGAGGTCGGACGTTTCTTGTAGTTGGTGATCAGGTCTCCACACATCTCGGGAGGGATTTTGGTCTACACTGTTCTCTAATTTCCTAAGGTTTCTTGGCAACTCCGACGTTTCATCTCCCTCCATACATTTTCTTTAGGATTAAGGTCTGGAGACTGGCTAGGCCACTCCATGACCTTAACATGCTTCTTCTTGAGCCACTCCTTTGTTGCCTTGGAGTTACGTTTTTGGCCTTTGTCATTCTCGAAGACCCATCTATGACCGATCTTCAGTGTTCTGGCCTAGGGAAGAAGGTTCTCTCGAGTTTCAGGGAGCTGTTTAGGCTCCCTCCGTAAATTTTTCATAGGATTAAGGTCTGGAGACTGGCTAGGCCACTCCATGACCTTTTATGGGCTTCTTCTTGAGCCACTCCTTTGTTGCCTTGGCGGTATGTTTTGGCTCATTGTCCTGCTGGAAGAGCCATCCATGACCCATCTTCAGTGTTCTCCTTCAAGATTTTACAATACATGGCCCCATCTATTGGCCCCTCAATGCGGCAAAGTCAGCCTGAACCTTTATCAGAGAAACTGCCCCAAATCATCATGTTTCCACCTCTGTGTGTGACTGTAGGGATGGTGTTCTTAGGGTCATAGTCGGCATTTGTTCTCCTTGCTGGAGAGGAAGCTGTACCTGAGGACCTACAGTGCAAGGACCCCCCCTGCTTCTGCTTCATTTTTTTCCATGGCTTTCCACCACCACCACCTTCTGCCTTTTTTGTTATTACACCACCAGTCATCAGAGACTCCTTGCTGGAGAGGAAGTTGTACCTGAGCACCTACAGTGCAAGGACCCCCCCTGCTTCTGCTTCATTTTTTTCCATGGCTTTCCACCACCGCCACCTCCTGCCCTTTTTGTTATTACACCACCAGTCATCAGAGACTCCTTGCTGGAGAGGAAGCTGTACCTGAGGACCTACAGTGCAAGGACCCCCCCTGCCTCTGCTTCTTTTCTTCCGTGGCTTTTTTTTCCCACCACCTGCCCTTTTTGTAATTACACCACCAGTCATCAGAGAAGGTAAAGCCCTATTTTACACACACACCTACACACACCTACATACCTATATACACACACACACACAAAGGTGGGCTTTGATGCCTGCACACCGCAGATACACATCACTGGGCGGCTGATGTTTCTGTGCTGAGAGAGCGCTCACTGCACTCTCCCATCAGAGTCTGAGCTGTCAATGACATCTTTCGGTCACCATTAATGATTGGTAGCCGGTGGGTCTGGTTCCCGATCACGTGACCACTGTGACTGTAGTCACATGATCGCTGATCCTTCAGCCCTTTTTATAGGAATGCTGGGGCAAGCAGGAAGGTGGTTAAGCCTGTCTTCAATCTACAAAACCTGCAATTAAAATCTGAAAAGGACAGTCCCTTTATCGTTTCAGACACTGACCTTGAGATTTTCATTGGATGAGTGTCCGCTCTTCCACCTACCCAGATGGAAGCCTTGCATGCTCCCGATAGCAGAGCGAAGGATCCTGCCGGTTTCTACGTCGGGTGCTGTTGCAGAATGTGTTTCCATGCAAGCCTTGCCTTTCCTTTTAGTTGCCTGGCCTCACGGGAGCGCACTCGGTCCTCCTTCAGGGTTTCATTAAAAGGAGGGAATCTTCGAGATGTTTTGGTGTCGCCGCGGATTTCACCAAACTACTACAATGCAGACTCTGACACTTTACTAATGTTCAGCCATCGATACTTTATGATCAGCTGATTGCAATGATCCCTGTTTTAGTCAGAGGATGCATTCCATCAATCGTTGGAGATAAAATGTATTGTTTTAATTGCCTCTAATGAATAATAATATATGGTATAAAAATAAATAAAATAAAAATAATAAAATATGGTAGAAGTGCACCGAATGGAATTTTTGTTGCCGAAAAAGCAGGCTGCGCTTTGCCGACATTGGCAGTTTTTTAAGTAAACAAAATTTGGGGGTGTATAATATATATTTTTCTTTATTACATTTCTATATCTAATTTTATTATTATTTAATTAAAAAAAAATATGTATATATAAATAATAATAATATATGTGTGTGTGTGTGTGTGTGTGTGTATATATATATATATACACACACACACACACACACACACACACACACACACACATATATATATATACACTGCAGTTCAAAACACATGCAGGCGTGCTTTAAATGCACTTCAAATTGGGGATGCACTGAAATTTGGGCTACAGAAACCTATCGGCCGAAAATTGTGTTTTTCGGGAATTTGGCGAAAGAAAAAAAAATGCTGATAATGGAGCCGAAAATGGGCATGGGCGGGGCACCGTCCCTGGTGCCACCCATTATGGGGGTGTCATTCTGAAACGTTCCAGTCCTCCCTCCTAACCCAACACCCCCCCCCCCCCTCTCTCCCTCCGCGCCACGATTTCCAAGTATCACAGAACAGAACTGCACAGACCGCAGTAACAATGTCTCGCCTCTTGTGACAGACGGCACACTGATCTAATAGTGTGGGACATTAAATCAGTGTGACGTGATTACAGGAGGCGGGACATTGTTGCTGCGACCCGGGGCAATTCTGATACAGCTCCGTGACACACGGAGATCGCCGCTCTCATTCGGGCACTGGCAGGCTGCAAATGATGGACCCTGGTGAGGCTGCATTGATCTTCTGTACTGGACATGTCCGCAGTCTCTGACCCTCTCCTGTACCGTGTCCGCAGTCTCTGACCCTCTCCTGTACCGTGTCCGCAGTCTCTGACCCTCTCCTGTACCGTGTCTGCAGTCTCTGACCCTCTCCTGTACCGTGTCTGCAGTCTCTGACCCTCTCCTGTACCGTGTCCGCAGTCTCTGACCCTCTCCTGTACCGTGTCTGCAGTCTCTGACCCTCTCCTGTACCGTGTCCGCAGTCTCTGACCCTCTCCTGTACCGTGTCCGCAGTCTCTGACCCTCTCCTGTACCGTGTCCGCAGTCTCTGACCCTCTCCTGTACCGTGTCCGCAGTCTCTGACCCTCTCCTGTACCGTGTCTGCAGTCTCTGACCCTCTCCTGTACCGTGTCCGCAGTCTCTGACCCTCTCCTGTACCGTGTCCGCAGTCTCTGACCCTCTCCTGTACCGTGTCCGCAGTCTCTGACCCTCTCCTGTACCGTGTCCGCAGTCTCTGACCCTCTCCTGTACCGTGTCCGCAGTCTCTGACCCTCTCCTGTACCGTGTCCGCAGTCTCTGACCCTCTCCTGTACCGTGTCCGCAGTCTCTGACCCTCTCCTGTACCGTGTCCGCAGTCTCTGACCCTCTCCTGTACCGTGTCCGCAGTCTCTGACCCTCTCCTGTACCGTGTCTGCAGTCTCTGACCGTCTCCTGCATCATATCTGTTAGAGGTGCACCACATGGAAATCACTATTAGCAATGTGTTGTATAAAGATATATATATATATATATATATATATATATATATATATATATATATATATATATATATATATATATATATATATATATATATATATATATATATATATAATTTTTTTTTTTTTTTAATGGTTGTGCTTTTTTTTTTTTTTTATGGTGTTAAATATCTCACTTGCTGCATTTTTGGTCTGTTAAAAAAAAAAAAGTGCACCTATGTTATGTTTGTGATACGTTTTTTGAGTCATGACCTATTAAAAAAAACGCACCATAAAATCGTGGCAAAACTGCATGTTTTTTGGTACCATTATCTTCACCTTTTTCCTCTATCGGCAAAATTCCGACAACACAATTTTCTCCCGATTTTTATGTTTCAGCCTCTGCAATTTCAGTGCGTCTTCAAAATACGAATGTGTTCCGAAATGCATATATATATACTTTGGTGGCCGAAACATAGAAAAATGTTTTCTATGTTTCGGCCACCAAAGTTTTTCAGTGCATCTCTACATCCGACATTCCCAAAATGTTGGGGTATCGGCGGAACCGGTGTTGGGGTATCGGCGGAACCGGTGTTGGGGTATCGGCGGAACCGGTGTTGGGGTATCGGCGGAACCGGTGTTGGGGTATCGGCGGAACCGGTGGCTCTTCAAGAGATAAAAATTGACTCGCTGCTCACCGGAAAGAGAAGTAAAAATCTACGGTAGCCGCAGGGGGGTCACTTTACCATGGAATTAGGAGAACGGTGAAAGATGATGGGGGGGTCGTCTTACCTTTTTTTTCTAGGTTTGTGTGTCCTGCTCTTTGCTGGGAATACGGAGTCCCTCCCGTCGTCATGCGCTGACTTCATGCGCGTTCTGCAGATTTTATTCGGCTGGCTCAGGTGTTCGGGATGCAGATCCAGCTTAAAATAACAGATTCTCGTTTCCATGGTCCACGCTTTACCTATGCAAAACTCCCAGATCCCTCCATTTCATAGAAGAAAGCTGCGTCTGGGGATAATTCCTTGACAATCGCTGTGTCATAGGGGGAGGGGTACAACAAACGCACAAAATAAAGGGTTCAAAAGAATATAAAAACATTTGTGGCAATGGGCTCCTTTCACAAAGCCTTCTCTCTCGTGTTCAGTCCTGGTAGTGCACTTTTTTTTTTTTTTTTTTTTAATGCAGCTTACAACCACCCCCCCCCCCCCCCCCCCCCCCGTCGTCACCATATGCCCACAGAAAGTCAGCTTCCCCCTTTCTTTACACACAGTGCACCCAATCCTCCTCCCCACCATGCCTGCAAAACCACCTTCTTCCTGTGCTTAACCACAAGAACTGCCTATGCAGATAAGAGGCGTCTGTCGATAAAAACACACACTGACTAAAGATGAATAAAGCCCTTACTATAGGTGAAGGCCAGGGCTTGGAATCTAGGAGCCAGCTAAAAAAAAAAAATTAGGAGCCAGGAAGCCGGAAGCGAACGCATACGTGAGTAACGCCTGCATATGAAAGCGAAGTTCAAATCGCACATGTGAGGTATCGCAGCGATTGGAAGAGCGAGAGCAATAATTCTAGCCCTAGACCTCCTCTGTAACTGAAGACATGCAACCTGTAGAATTTTTTTTTTAAACGTCACCTATGGAGATTTTTAAGGGTAAAAGTTTTTTTGCCGTTCCGCAATTCACAATTTTTAAGCGTGACATGTTGGGTATCAATTAACTCGGCGTCACATTTATTTTTAAAAATTGGGATAACTTTACTGTTGTCTCTTTTATTTTTTAATTAAAAAAAAAAAAAAGTGTCCCCCCCCCCCAAAAAAAAAGTGCGCTTGTAAGACCGCTGCCCAAATACGGCATGACAAAGTATTGCAATGACCGCCATTTTATTCTCTAGGCGCAGGGATCTCCAAACTACGGCCCTCCAGTTGTTCAGGAACTACAATTCCCATCATGCTTAGTCATGTCTGTGAATGTCAGAATTTTACAATGCCTCATGGGAAATGTAGTTCCGAAACAGCTGGAGGGCCGTAGTTTGGAGATCCTTGCTCTAGGGTGTTAGAAAAAAATTATATATATATACACACACACACACATACACATACATATACACACACACACACACACACACACACACATATATATATATATATATATATATATATATATATATATATATATATATATATATATATATATATATATATATATAAAAAAAATTCTGTGTGTGTGTGTGTGTGTGTGTGTGTATATATATATATATTAATATAGTACTCTGTATTACAGGTAAAACAGTTCTAATGTGTTTTTTTGCTGCCATCTCCTTCCCTCTAATTAGAACCCCCTAAATATATATATATATATATAATATATATTTAGGGGGTTCTAATTAGAGGGAAGGAGATGGCAGTGAAAAAACACATTAGAACTGTTTTTTTCCTGTAATGCCAAACGGCCACCACAAGATGACGCCAGATGACAGAAGGCCGCAAAGCCGCGGCCTCAATTACCTGTGTCTCCATGCGCCCCCGCCTGCCGATAATTGAGGCTTTGCGGCCGAAGCTTCCTTCTGTGAAAGCCGCGGCCTCAATTACTGGCGGGCGCCAAGGTCACAATTTCTTGTCGCAATTGCGACCGGGCGTCCGGATTTTGTCGAGCCCTGCACTAACTGTTTCCTATCTGTCCCCTTTATGTATGGCATTAGTGCGGTGCCGGATTCCAGGCAGACGATCTCATCCTGCTGAACGGGGATAAGGACGAGGTGGAGGAGCTCAGGAAGAAGATGGAAGACAGGAGGCTGAAGGCCAAGATGGAGAAGGTAACGTCTGCAGAGAGAGAGAGGTTTGGGAAGCTGCGTTTGGATCGCTCTTCGTGTCTTTGTAACTCTGGAATCTTCTTATTATAGAAATCCAAGAAGCCCAAGGCGGTGGGGAGCGCTCCTTCCAATGGAGAGACAGCTGAAGGTAATTAGGATGATGTTTTAGGGGTCACTTAACACTTTCAGCCCCGGAAGATTTTTTCCCGTTCCTGACCAGAGCGCTTTGTGTGATTCGCCACTGCGTCAATTTAACCGACAATTGCGCGGTCGTGCGACATTTCACCCGAACAAAATTGGCGTCCTTTTTTTCCCACAAATAGATCTTTCTTTTGGTGGTATTTGATCACCTCTGCGTTTTTTTTTTTTTTTTTTTTTTTATATATTTTTTTTGCTCTATAAACAAAAAAATCGCCAATTTTGGAAAAAAAGCAATATTTTTTACTATAGTAAATATCCCCAAAAAATATATATAAAAAAATATATATATATTATTTTTTCTCCGTTTTAGGCCGATGCGTATTCTTCTACATATTTTTGGTTAAAAAAAAAAAAAAAAACGCAATAAGCGAATATTGATTGGTTGGCACAAAAGTTATAGTGTTTACAAAATAGGGGATCGTTTTATGGCATTTTTGTTATACATCTTTTATTATTAGTAATGGTGGCGATCTGCGATAAAAATTTGTTTTAACATTATATATATATATATATATATATATATATATATATATATATATATATATATATATATATATATATATATATATATATATATATATACATACACACACATACACACACACACACACACACATATAATGTTAAAAAAAAATATATGTGTATGTATGTGTGTGTGTGTGTGTATATAATTACACTTATTTTTTTGTGTGTGTGTGTATATAATCGTGACTGCGACATTATGGCGGACACTTTTGACATTATTTTGGCAACATTTACAAAAAGCGATCAGAGCTTAAAAAAAAAAAAAAGAAATGCACTGATTACTGTGTAAATGACACTGGCAGTGAAGGGGTTTACCACTAGGTGGCGTTGTAGGGGTTAAGTGTGTCCTAGGGAGTGATTCTAACTGTGGGGAGGGTGGGCTTACTGTGACACGACACCAATCACCGCTCCCGATCACAAGACAGGACATTCTTTCTGACTCTCACCACAGCCTTTTACCTTCCCCCCCCCCCTCCAGGAGCTCCGGGACCCTCAAAGACTATAGATGGCAAGAAAGACGACCCCAAAGATAAAGGCAGTTCTGGTTCAAGCGGTAAGTCATCCTGCGAGCATGCAATGTGATTTCTGATAAACCTTCTACAGTGAAACCTCGGATTGCGAGTAACGCGGTTAACGAGCGCTTCGCAATACAAGCATTTTTTTTTTTTTTTTTTTTTTTAAATCCTGACTGGGTTTGCGAGTGTCGTCTCACAAAGCGAGCAGGATTCAAACCACAGCGGTGTGCAGTACCGCGTTTGGCCTGAGGTGCGGGGACATACCGGAGCCGTTCAGAAATACTCCGTTACTGAGCCTTTTGAGGGTTTGCGACTTCAGCTCAGCTGTCCTGAGTATTTGAGTTTCTCTGGCGCCCCCACCACCTCTGGCCACATGTGGTATTGCATGCCATAGAAGTCAATGCGGAACAAATTATCTTCGTTTTCTATTGATTTCTATGGGGAAACTCGCTTTGATATGCGAGTGCTTTGGATTACGAGCGTTCTCCTGCAATGGTTTATGCCCGTAATCTGAGGTTCCACTGTACTCTATATATTATCCATAAAGAGAGAGTGTGTGTGCTGGCTTTGTATGAATTATGTCACATTCAGCTGCATCATGCCTTGTGTGACAGCAGAGGGCGCCATAGTCAGGCAAGAGTAATACTATGACTATATATAATCCCTCTATCTATCATCATCTTTTTTATTTTATTTTTAACCCCCTTCCTGCTGCCCGGGATAATTTTCACTTTTGAATGACAATTATGTGGTCATGCTACACTGTATCCATATGATATTTGTTTATTTTATTTTTGACAAATAGTGCTTTTTTTTGCTATTTAATTTTTTTGGAGAAAGTACTGTAAATAATAAAAAAAAAAAAATACAAATGTTTTCCACCTTTCGCGGAGGGCTGCATTGGCGGCGTGGGGGGTGGCCTGATGAGGACTGCATTGGCGGCGTGGGGGGTGGCCTGATGAGGGCTGCATTGGTGGCGTGGGGGGTGGCCCGATGAGGGCTGCATTGGCGGCGTGGGGGGTGGCCTGATGAGGGCTGCATTGGTGGCGTGGGGGGTGGCCTGATGAGGGCTGCATTGGTGGCGTGGGGGGTGGCCCGATGAGGGCTGCACTGGCGGCATGGGGGGGGGGTGGCCCGATGAGGGCTGCACTGGCGGCATGGGGGGGGGGTGGCCCGATGAGGGCTGCACTGGCGGCATGGGGGGGGGGGTGGCCCGATGAGGGCTGCACTGGCGGCGTGGGGGAGTGCCCCGATGAGGGCTGCAGTGGCGGCGTGGGGGGTGGCCCGATGACGGCTGCGCGGGGGCACGACTAGGCTGCGCTGTCTGTCACTGATGGGCTACATGACAAATGTTCAGGTCTAAATAAATGTGAAAATGTTATAAAGAAGACACATAATTGCAAACTGTTAGTGTGAAGAAAGGATACAATCTCTCTGTAGAGAAGTATTCCTATTCAAAATTCATTCAAATTTATTCAAAAGAGCCGACAACGACTTCCCGGACTTTGCATCTCTCTCTAGACGGGGGAATCACTCGCACAACCTAGAATAGAGAGCGCAGTGACATCGTGTGACATCTTCAATCAATCCGTATTATTCCATCTTGTGCTCACAAAGGCCAACAAAAAACACACACAATCCACCCAATCTTCATATATATATATATACACTGCTGTTTAGCCCCACCCCCCCCCCCCCTGCGACTTCACCTGAAATGTCGCGATTTCAAAGCTGTATGTCAGTGCGACTTTGCATGCGTCTTGGAAGACATCTGTGCAGCCAAAAGTACTATAGGAACTACTTTATTTTTTTATTTTCAAATCTGTGCGGCCTCTCTCTCTCTTTCCTTTTCCTTTCCTTCACCTCCGGGGTGACATTTGTATTCTATGTATCTATCCTTCTTCTCTTTTATTCTGTCTCTATATCTATCTACCTTTTTTATCTTTTCTACTTTCTTTTATAAAACACATCAAATAAAAAAAAAAGTAATCCCCTCAAGGTTTATTTTTATTATGTAAACAAAAAATAAATTTGGTGACGTGTGTTTACACTGTGAGGGTGTGTGTGTGTGTGTGTGTGTGTGTTTTTTTGGGGGGGAAACTATTTTGGTGACGTGTGTGTTTTTACACTGTGTGGGGATGTGCGTGTTTTGGGGACGTGTGTGTGCGTGTTTTGGGGACACTATTTTGGTGATGTGTGTGTTTACATTGTGGGGTGACGTGTGTGTGTGGGGGGGGGGGGGGGGGGGGGCGTGTGTGTTTTGGGGACACTATTTTGGGGTGTGTGTGTGTTTTGGGGACGTGTGTGTGCGTGTTTTGGGGACGTGTGTGTGCATGTTTTGGGGACACTATTTTGGGGACGTGTGTGTTTTGGGGACACTATTTTGGTCGTGTGTGTTTACATTGTGGGGTGACGTGTGTGTGTGTGTGGGGGGGGGGGGGGGGGCGTGTGTGTTTTGGGGACACTATTTTGGGGGTGTGTGTGGGTTTTGGGGACGTGTGTGTGCGTGTTTTGGGGACACTATTTTGGGGACGTGTGTGTGTGTTTTGGGGACGTGTGTGTGCGTGTTTTGGGGACACTATTTTGGGGACGTGTGTGTGTGTGTTTTGGGGACACTATTTTGGTCATGTGTGTGTTTACGCTGTGGGGGGACGTGTGTGGGGGGGGGGGGGGCGTGTGTGTTTTGGGGACACTATTTTGGGGGTGTGTGTGGGTTTTGGGGACGTGTGTGTGCGTGTTTTGGGGACACTATTTTGGGGACGTGTGTGTGTGTGTGTGTTTTGGGGACGTGTGTGTGCGTGTTTTGGGGACACTATTTTGGGGACGTGTGTGTGTGTTTTGGGGACACTATTTTGGTCATGTGTGTGTTTACGCTGTGGGGGGACGTGTGTGGGGGGGGGGGGGGGCGGCGTGTGTGTTTTGGGGACACTATTTTGGGGGTGTGTGTGTGTTTTGGGGACGTGTGTGTGCGTGTTTTGGGGACGTGTGTGTGTGTGTGTGTGTTTTGAGGACACTATTTTGGGGACGTGTGTGGGGGGGGATGTGTGTGTGTGTGTGTGGGGGGGGGGGGATGTGTGTGTGTGTAAACACTGTGCTGGTAATCAGTAATAAAACCTCTCACACTCGCTGATCACCGGCCGGTTGCACAGATCCCTCACTGACCACTTCCGTGTGAGGAGAGCCGAGCTGATCGCCTAGCAACCGGCTCTCTATTTACATCACATGGCAGCTGTGATTGGACACAGTCGTCATGTGATCAGGAAGGCCAATCAGAGCCCTCCTGCCACTGCACGATCCTCCCCCTTCTGAGGGAAGTTCCTGAACATCCACTCCTTTCTGCCATTCGGCACTGCGTCGCTTTAACTGACAATTGCGCGGTGGTGCGCCGTGGCTCCCAAACAAAATTGGCGTCCTTTTTTCCCCACAAACAGATCTTTCTTTTGGTGGTATTTGATCACCTCTGCGGTTTTTATTTTTTGCGCTATAAACAAAAATAGAGCGACAATTATGAAAAAAAATGCAATATTTTTTTACTTTTTGCTATAATACATAACCCCAAAATATATAATTGTTTTTTTCCTCAGTTTAGCCCGATACGTATTCTTCTACATAATTTTAAGGCGGTCCTTAAGTGGTTAAAGTAGCGCCGTGCTGAATGGGAAAACAATTTCCTGGTCATGAGGGGGGGGGGGGGGTATTTTTTTGTGGAAATCCAGTGGTTAAGAAGTGTAATGCCGCGTACACACGGTCGTTTTTTGCGATGAAAAAAAAACAACGTTTTTTGAGAAGTAAAAAACAACGTTTTTGAAACGTCACTTTCAAAGACAATTTTGCCTACACACCATCGTTTTTTTCACAAAAAACGAGGTTACGTTCACCACACTTTTCCATTGAAGCTCGCTTCATAACTAGCTTCTGGGCATGCGCGGTTGAAAAACGACACAAAAAATTCAAGCATGTTGGAATTTTTTTTGGGTCGTTTTTTTGAAGACAAAAAACAACGTTTTGCCCACACACCATCAATTTAAATGACGTTTTAAAAAACAACGTTTTTTTTCATCGCAAAAAACGACCGTGTGTACGCGGCATAAGATTTGGTGTGCGGTCTTGTAAGTACATTGGGATATAATATCTCTACCTTTTTATGTTTCCATACAGAGGAGTCCAAACCCTCCGGAATCGGCTCCACGTCGTCCAGCAGCGCCCCCAAGAGGCCGAACCACGACCATGGGAAGTCCGAGGCCTACAAATCCCTCTTCACCTCGCACAGCTCGGCTAAGCGCACCAAGGACCAGTCCTCTAATTGGGTCACCCACACCCCCTATCACTTCTAATCACCGAGGATTTAATATCCCCCCATACACAGTGTAAGGTCATTGCACCGTTTATGTATACCAGGGGGGCCTCGTGTGTACTGGGGGGGGGGGGGGTCTCGTGTGTACCAGGGGGGCCTCGTGTGTACTGTGGGTGGCCTTGTGTGTACCATGGGGGGGGGTCTCGTGTGTACCATGGGGGGGGGGGGGGGGTCTCGTGTGTACCAGGGGGGTCTCGTGTGTACCGGGGGGGCCTTGTGTGTACTGGGGGCGGCCTTGTGTGTACCATGGGGGGGGGGTCTCGTGTGTACCAGGGGGGTCTCGTGTGTACCGGGGGGGCCTCGTGTGTACTGGGGGCGGCCTTGTGTGTACCATGGGGCGGGGGTCTCGTGTGTACCAGGGGGGCCTCGTGTGTACCATGGGGGGGGGCCTCGTGTGTACCAGGGGGGCCTTGTGTGTACCATGGGGGGGGCCTTGTGTGTACCATGTGGGGGGAGGGCCTCGTGTGTACCATGGGGGGGGGGCCTCGTGTGCACCAGGGGGATCTCATGTACACCAGGGGGTCACAAACTGGCGGCCCTCCAGCTGTTGTCAAACTACAAGTCCCATGAGGCATTGCAAGGTTGACCGTTACAAGCAATGGCTCCCGCAGGCAGAGGGTTGATGGGACTTGTAGTTTCACAAATGTCCAGCTGCAGTTGGTTGTGGTTTTGTTCACCAGTGTGAATTTTAACTTTAAAATCGCACCTGAACCGCACTGAAACGCATACAAGACTCTCTTTACAAATGGACTGTGGCCGGCTCGTTGGAAGGACGGGTTCTGTTCACATGCCATGCCAATCGGATGCGGTTCAAAACGCATTCCAATTCGCATGTATGTGACCCGAGCCTTAATAAGAAATACAGGACGACGTATTTTATTTATTGTGTGCAGGATATTTGTGTCCCCGCCCAGGCAGAGATGTGTGGAGGGTGAGATGTGTGGAAATAAACTGTGATTGGCTCCCGGTGTTTTCTTTTTCTTTTCTGTTCCTTTTGTTAAACTTGCAAACAATTAATTTTGAAACAATGTTGCATTGATGTCAATAAAATACAGATTTTCCTAATGTTATGGAGTGACTTTGTGTTGCATGTTCTTCCAAAAATTTGTATGGGGGGAGGGCAGGTCTCCGCTTGATGCGGGGGCACATCTCCGCTTTAGGCCCCTTTGATGCGGGGGCACATCTCCGCTGTAAGCCCCTTTGATGTGGGGGCACATCTTCGCTTTAGGCCCCTTTGATGCGGGGGCACATCTTCGCTTTAGGCCCCTTTGATGCGGGGGCACATCTCCGCTTTATGCCCCTTTGATGCGGGGGCACATCTCCGCTGTAGGCCCTTTTGATGCGGGGGCACATCTCCGCTGTAGGCCCCTTTGATGCGGGGGCACATCTCCGCTGTAGGCCCCTTTGATGCGGGGGCACATCTCCGCTGTAGGCCCCTTTGATGCGGGGGCACATCTCCGCTGTAGGCCCCTTTGATGCGGGGGCACATCTCCGCTGTAGGCCCCTTTGATGCGGGGGCACATCTCCGCTGTAGGCCCCTTTGATGCGGGGGCACATCTCCGCTGTAGGCCCCTTTGGTGCGGGGGCACATCTCCGCTTTAGGCCCCTTTGGTGCGGGGGCACATCTCCGCTTTAGGCCCCTTTGGTGCGGGGGCACATCTCCGCTGTAGGCCCCTTTGATGCGGGGGGCACATCTCCGCTGTAGGCCCCTTTGATGCGGGGGGCACATCTCCGCTGTAGGCCCCTTTGATGCGGGGGCACATCTCCGCTGTAGGCCCCTTTGATGCGGGGGCACATCTCCGCTTTAGGCCCCTTTAATGCGGGGGGCACATCTAATAATGATACCTGCACGTTGTGAAAAAGAGATGTTTTCTTAATCTATGCTTGGTAAGGAAATGAGACTGCAATAAAAAGATGCGATGAAAACATTTCAGAATTATAACCGCAGCTCCACCCTCTTTGCAGCTCAAGCTCAATTTCCAGGCCTGTGTATTGGTGAGCTGTACCACTGAGTGTCCACAAGGTGGCAGCGCAGCTCTACACACCTAGAAAAAGGTAAGAAATTAAAGGGAAATTAATTGCAAAAATATATATATATATATATTTTTGTATTCATCCTTATTTGCTATTTTTTTTTGTAACCCTTTTAAATGAAAATGACTTTAAATTGTGTATATGTATGTGTGTATATGTATGTGTGTATATGTATGTGTGTGTATATGTGTATGTGTGTGTGTGTGTGTGTGTGTGTGTGTGTGTTTGTGTGTATATGTATATATATATATATATATATAGTGTAATATATATACACACACACACGCCTGTCTTGTGATATATATATTATATTATATTATATTTATATTATTTTTTTTTTATCACAAAAAAATAGCAAATAAAAAAATAAGAGAATTTTTTTTCTTTTATATTTGTTTCTTTTCCCACAGAAATGAAAATAACCTTTTAAAATGTAATTTAATCTCCATTTCTGTGTGGGAAATAAAAATTATACCCTTTTAAATGAAAATAACTTTAAATTACATTTAAAGGGTATCTCCATTTTCTTTGGGGAAAAATGGCATGTGTGTGTGTGTGTGTGTGTGTGGTATATATATATATATATATATATATATATATATATATATATATATATATATATATATGTATGTATGTGTATGTGTATGTGTATGTGTATATGTATATAAATTTTTTTAATTTAATCTTTTTTAATCTAAAAAAAAAAAAAAAGATTTTAGATTAAATTACATTTTAAAGGTTATCTCCATCATGAATTTTTTTTAAATACATTTTATTTTTTTATATATTTTTTTTCCCCACGGAAATGCAGATACCCTTTAAATGTAGCTTAAAGTTATTTTCATATTTCTTTGCACTAAGTGGCACTGGGGGGAGCGCTATAAACAAGCTAAGTAGATCAGCACCCTGGATCTGTCCTCTGCAGTAATAGCTTTTTGCCACTAGATGTCACCAGTGCTCTTGGTTAAATGATTACCGGTGTTATTCAGCCCTCTCTGTCTGAAGTTGGGAGCATGACATTGTCCAAAATGTCTTGGTATGCTGACGCCTTAAGAGTTCCCTTCACTGGAAGTAAGGGGCCAAACCCAACCCCTGAAAAACAACCCCACTCCATAATCCCCCCCCCCCCCCCTCAAACCAAATGATTTGGACCAGTGCACAAAGCAAGGTCCATAAAGACATGGATGAGCGAGTTCGGGGTGGAGGAACCTAAAAGACATGCACAGAGTCCTGACCTTAGCCCTATAGAACACCTTTGGGATGAATTAGAGCGGAGACTGCGAGCCAGGCCTTCTCTTCCAACATCAGTGCCTGACCTCACAAATGCTCTTCTGGAAGAATGGTCAAACATTCCCATAGACCCCCTCCTAAACCTTGTGGACGGCCTTCCCAGAAGAGGTGAAGCTGTTATAGCTGCAAAGGGCGGGGCCAACTCAATATTGTACCCTACGGACTAAGACGGGGATGCCATTAAAGTTCATGTGCGTGTAAAGGCAGGCGTCCCAATACTTTTGGCAATATAGTGTCTGTTCTGTATTTCAGACAGCAAATAAGAATGTGTTTCCTTGTCGGGGGTTGCCACACAACACAGGGTTTGCTTTAAGTTGCAGAAGGTTCCCGACGATTATGAATCGATGAATCACGGAATTGCTGAAATGGTTCTTTACGTAAGACTCGTCTGAAGCAGCGAATGACTCAGGTTGTCATCTGATCGAGTGTTTACTCAGATGTCTTCTAAGCTGTTACTCATTGTTTTATAAAACCTGAGAACTGATATTGACCTGAGACGACAGTGACGTGTCGTAGAAAGTCTTGGCTGCCGGTGTGTTTTCACTGCGGAAACTTTAATTGTATTTTATATCCTGGACAAATAGAGTCTGAAGGAACGACGAGGAGGATGCAAACGCTGTCTGGTCCATAGGTGGTAGACTATGCGTCCTCTACTGTCTCCTTTTATTGTTTTATCGGAACTCCGCAGAGTTTGGGCAAGAAGCCGAAAAACACCGTCTGGTCCAGTGGTGGACTACGTGTCCTCTACTGTCACCCCGGAGAGTTTGGGCAAGCAGCCCATGGAAGCCCAAAAACACCCACAATGTGATCAGGTACAAACACCATCTGGTCCAATGGTGGACTACGTGTCCTCTACTGTCACCTCAGAGAGTTTGGGCAAGCAGCCCATGGAAGCCCAAAAACACCCACAATGTGATCAGGTACTAACACTGTCTGATCCAATGGTGGACTACGTGTCCTCTACTGTCACCTCAGAGAGTTTGGGCAAGCAGCCCATGGAAGCCCCAAAAACACCCACTATGTGATCAGATACAAACACCGTCTGGTCCAATGGTGGACTACGTGTCCTCTCATGTCACCCCGGAGAGTTTGGGCAAGCAGCCCATGGAAGCCCCAAAAACACCCACAATGTGATCAGATACAAACACCGTCTGGTCCAATGGTGGACTACGTGTCCTCTACTGTCACCCCGGAGAGTTTGGGCACAGTCTGATTCAATGGTGGACTATGTGTCCTCTACTGTCACCTTTATTGTTTTATCAGCACTCCGGAGAGTTTGGGCAAGCAGCCCATGGAAGCCCAAAACACCCACAATGTGATCAGGTACAAACACCATCTGGTCCAATGGTGGACTACGTGTCCTCTACTGTCACCTCAGAGAGTTTGGGCAAGCAGCCCATGGAAGCCCAAAAACACCCACAATGTGATCAGGTACTAACACTGTCTGATCCAATGGTGGACTACGTGTCCTCTACTGTCACCTCAGAGAGTTTGGGCAAGCAGCCCATGGAAGCCCCAAAAACACCCACTATGTGATCAGATACAAACACCGTCTGGTCCAATGGTGGACTACGTGTCCTCTCATGTCACCCCGGAGAGTTTGGGCAAGCAGCCCATGGAAGCCCCAAAAACACCCACAATGTGATCAGATACAAACACCGTCTGGTCCAATGGTGGACTACGTGTCCTCTACTGTCACCCCGGAGAGTTTGGGCACAGTCTGATTCAATGGTGGACTATGTGTCCTCTACTGTCACCTTTATTGTTTTATCAGCACTCCGGAGAGTTTGGGCAAGCAGCCCATGGAAGCCCCAAAAACACCCACAATTTGATCAGGTACAAACACCATCTGGTCCAATGGTGGACTACGTGTCCTATACTGTCACCTTTATTGTTTTATCAGCACTCCGGAGAGTTTGGGCAAGCAGCCCATGGAAGCCCCAAAAACACCCACAATGTGATCAGGTATAAATACAGTCTGATCCAATGGTGGACTACGCTTCCTCTACTGTCACCTTTTTTATTGTTTTATCAGCACTCCGGAGAGTTTGGGCAAGAAGCCCATAAAACACCCACAATGTGATAAGATACAAACACCATCTGGTCCAATGGTGGACTACGTGTCCTCTACTGTCATCTCGGAGAGTTTGGGCAAGAAGCCCATAAAACACCCACAATGTGATCAGGTACAAACACCATCTGGTCCAATGGTGGACTACGTGTCCTCTACTGTCACCCCGAAGAGTTTGGGCAAGCAGCCCATGGAAGCCCCAAAAACACCCACAATGTGATCAGGTACAAACACAGTCTGATCCAATGGTGGACTACGTGTCCTCTACTGTCACCCCGGAGAGTTTGGGCAAGCAGCCCATGGAAGCCCCAAAAACACCCACTATGTGATCAGGTACAAACACCATCTGGTCCAATGGTGGACTACGTGTCCTCTACTGTCACCCCGAAGAGTTTGGGCAAGCAGCCCATGGAAGCCCCAAAAACACCCACAATGTGATCAGGTACAAACACCATCTGGTCCAATGGTGGACTACGTGTCCTCTACTGTCACCCCGGAGAGTTTGGGCAAGCAGCGCATGGAAGCCCCAAAAACACCCACAATGTGATCAGGTACAAACACAGTCTGATCCAATGGTGGACTACGTGTCCTCTACTGTCACCCCGGAGAGTTTGGGCAAGCAGCCCATGGAAGCCCCAAAAACACCCACAATGTGATCAGGTACAAACACAGTCTGATTCAATGGTGGACTACGCTTCCTCTACTGTCACCTTTTTTTATTGTTTTATCAGCACTCCGGAGAGTTTGGGCAAGAAGCCCATAAAACACCCACAATGTGATCAGGTACAAACACCATCTGGTCCAATGGTGGACTACGTGTACTCTACTGTCATCTCGGAGAGTTTGGGCAAGAAGCCCATAAAACACCCAAAATGTGATAAGATACAAACACCATCTGGTCCAATGGTGGACTACGTGTCCTCTACTGTCACCTCAGAGAGTTTGGGCAAGCAGCCCATGGAAGCCCAAAAACACCCACAATGTGATCAGATACTAACACTGTCTGATCCAATGGTGGACACCTCGGAGTTTGGGCAATTAGCCCATGGAAGCCCAAAAAACACCCACTATGTGATCAGATACAAACACTGCTGGTCCAATGGTGGACTACGTATCCTCTACTGTCACCTCGGAGTTTGGGCAATTAGCCCATGGAAGCCCAAAAAACACCCACTATGTGATCAGATACAAACACTGCTGGTCCAATGGTGGACTACGTGTCCTCTACTGTCACCCCGGAGTTTGGGCAATTAGCCCATGGAAGCCCAAAAAACACCCACAATGTGATCAACACAACTCTTCAGGAATATCTACACTAGCCAGAGATGACCCTGGACGACGTCAACATATGATGAAACTCGTAGGGCGGAGCAAAGCGCTGGTGTCACCGATGCCCCCCAAGTGATCAGGCCGTTTTTTTTTGTATGTGTGCTGGCCGACGCATTCACCACCTTGACTCGTCAATCCCGCCATCAAAGGCTGAAAAGCTCTCTTACCCCCCTCCAGGGCCTTTAGCAAATCCATAGGTGACTCTGGACAACATGAAGGAAGGTCCTTCGCCTCTCTTTATTTTAGGAGACCGCATGGCCAAAGTGCGTGTGTGTTAAACCAATTTCGTGTGCGTGCAAGTGTGGTGGTTTTTGTGGGGGGGGGTGTACTAAGCACAGGCGTACATAGCACACCCACCGGGAGCTGGGCTGAGACCACCAAACTCAATTCACATGTAGCCGAGACCGGGATCCGAACCCTTGGCTGCAGAGGTGAACGGCTTGTCAGCGCAGTGCCAATCACGTTGAGCCACCACAGCTCCCCTAAAAAAGTATAGGATATTTAAACTTTTAGAAAATGCACAAAATGCAGCAAATACAAAAATGATCCTATGCAACTACATTAAATGTTTTAAGTATTTTATTGATGTTTTAAAAATTAACTTTTTTAGAAGACACAGCAGATTCCCCCCAAAAAAATAAAAAATAAATAAAAAAAAAATAAAAATTATCCAAGTGTTTTTTTTTTTTTTTTCACTTCAATAAAATTATCTTTTGAAGCCGGGAATGTATTTCCTTAAAAATAAATAGCCTAAGAGTGTTTAGCAATTAAATAATAATACAAATACAGACATAACATGTAAAAAAAAAAATACGTTACATAAAAACATTTTATATAAAGATTTATGAGGATCCCAGTCTAACGTAGACGGCACTTTTTCCCATAACGTATATCTGCTTGTAGAGTGATTTTTCAGGTACTCGGCACATTATGCCAACGGCAAAAAAAATATCCCCGAGCCAAATGTAACTTGTGATATTACTTTTCTTTTTTTCTTTTTAGCTGTGACTGTTTAATGAGTCTTAATGATTCAGAGCAGAATTGAACGCAGAGATCCACTGAAGAAGAGTCCTCAGCTCACAAGAACTCAGACAGGTAAAATAGTTTCTCCCTTTCTCATTAAATGGGGGTGGAACTAAAAGTACCAAAACCCTCCTAAATGTAGGTTGGGTGCCTGGAGGCCAACACATTTAATCCCTGCTTATTTTCCCCTCTGTATAATTTGTTGGTCTTGGCTCTCTATTTGATAAAAATACAAGTCTTAGAAGGTCCCATGCTTGTGTGCAATAAATATGTATGCAATGTTTGTTCCTTACATTGGTGATCAGTGAGAAGAATGTCCCTTACATTGGTGATCAGTGAGAAGAATGTCCCTTACATTGGTGATCAGTGGGAAGAATGTTCCTTACATTGGTGATCAGTGAGAAGAATGTCCCTTACATTGGTGATCAGTGAGAAGAATGTCCCTTACATTGGTGATCAGTGAGAAGAATGTCCCTTACATTGGTGATCAGTGATACAGTGAGAAGAATGTCCCTTACATTGGTGATCAGTGAGAAGAATGTCCCTTACATTGGTGATCAGTGAGAAGAATGTTCCTTACATTGGTGATCAGTGAGAAGAATGTCCCTTACATTGGTGATCAGTGGGAAGAATGTCCCTTACATTGGTGATCAGTGAGAAGAATGCTCCTTACATTGGTGATCAGTGAGAAGAATGTCCCTTACATTGGTGATCAGTGAGAAGAATGTCCCTCACATTGGTGATCAGTGAGAAGAATGTCCCTTACATTGGTGATCAGTGAGAAGAATGTCCCTTACATTGGTGATCAGTGAGAAGAATGTCCCTTACATTGGTGATCAGTGAGAAGAATGTCCCTTACATTGGTGATCAGTGAGAAGAATGCTCCTTACATTGGTGATCAGTGAGAAGAATGTCCCTTACATTGGTGATCAGTGAGAAGAATGCTCCTTACATTGGTGATCAGTGAGAAGAATGTCCCTTACATTGGTGATCAGTGAGAAGAATGTTCCTTACATTGGTGATCAGTGAGAAGAATGTCCCTTACATTGGTGATCAGTGGGAAGAATGTCCCTTACATTGGTGATCGGTGAGAAGAATGTTCCTTACATTGGTGATCAGTGAGAAGAATGTTCCTTACATTGGTGATCGGTGAGAAGAATGTCCCTTACATTGGTGATCAGTGAGAAGAATGTCCCTTACATTGGTGATCAGTGAGAAGAATGTCCCTTACATTGGTGATCAGTGAGAAGAATGTCCCTTACATTGGTGATCAGTGAGAAGAATGTCCCTTACATTGGTGATCAGTGGGAAGAATGTCCCTTACATTGGTGATCAGTGGGAAGAATGTCCCTTACATTGGTGATCAGTGAGAAGAATGTCCCTTACATTGGTGATCAGTGAGAAGAATGTCCCTTACATTGGTGATCGGTGAGAAGAATGTCCCTTACATTGGTGATCAGTGAGAAGAATGTCCCTTACATTGGTGATCGGTGGGAAGAATGTTCCTTACATCGGTGATCAGTGAGAAGAATGTCCCTTACATTGGTGATCAGTGAGAAGAATGTCCCTTACATTGGTGATCAGTGAGAAGAATGTCCCTTACATTGGTGATCAGTGAGAAGAATGTCCCTTACATTGGTGATCAGTGGGAAGAATGTCCCTTACATTGGTGATTAGTGGGAAGAATGTCCCTTACATTGGTGATCAGTGAGAAGAATGTCCCTTACATTAGTGATCAGTGGGAAGAATGTCCCTTACATTGGTGATCAGTGAGAAGAATGTCCCTTACATTGGTGATCAGTGAGAAGAATGTCCCTTACATTGGTGATCAGTGAGAAGAATGTCCCTTACATTGGTGATCAGTGAGAAGAATGTCCCTTACATTGGTGATCAGTGAGAAGAATGTCCCTTACATTGGTGATCAGTGAGAAGAATGTCCCTTACATTGGTAATCAGTGAGAAGAATGTCCCTTACATTGGTGATCAGTGAGAAGAATGTCCCTTACATTGGTGATCAGTGGGAAGAATGTCCCTTACATTGGTGATCAGTGAGAAGAATGTCCCTTACATTGGTGATCAGTGAGAAGAATGTCCATTACATTGGTGATCAGTGAGAAGAATGTCCCTTACATTGGTGATCAGTGAGAAGAATGTCCCTTACATTGGTGATCAGTGAGAAGAATGTCCCTTACATTGGTGATCAGTGAGAAGAATGTCCCTTACATTGGTGATCAGTGAGAAGAATGTCCCTTACATTGGTGATCAGTGAGAAGAATGTCCCTTACATTGGTGATCAGTGAGAAGAATGTCCCTTACATTGGTGATTAGTGGGAAGAATGTCCCTTACATTGGTGATCAGTGGGAAGAATGTCCCTTACATTGGTGATCAGTGGTTGAGGATGACCACTTTAGATGAAAGAAACCAATATGGCGCTGTGGATTTGTGGTGGGATCATAGAAATGACAGACCTCTGCTTTAAGCACCTTCATGGTTTGTATTTAAGCTCTTGATTTTTGCCTTGGGGGTCAGGAGGTTAATCTTTTAAACCCGGGACAGATTATAACATTATCTATCAGAAACTTCCAATGCATGGTCGTTTTTCATCACAAAATATTTATTAAAAGACAAAAACTAATAAAAATGTCTGTAGAATTTAGATGTCCACAATATGCAAGTTATTGTCCTAAAAAGGGTTTGGGGACAAGGGCCCTGCCCCAGGGGACATGTATCAATGCAAACGATACCCCCCCCCCCCCTCCTGAACCATACCAGGCCACAGTCCCTCAGCATGGAGAGGATACTTTGGGGCTGACCCACAAAGCACCTTGTCCCCATGTTGATGAAGACAAGGGCATCATCCCCCCACCCCTTGCTCGGTGGTTGTGTGTGGGGGGCAGGGGGGGGTCTGCGGGCCCGACAATTCATTACAGCTACGACTTTTTTCCTTTAGAAATGTAATTTTGCTGCGGGAAAAACACGGGAAAAATGCACTACTTCACAGGCATACTTTAGACACCCCCCCAGGTATGAAATTTAAAGGAATATTTCTCTTTTATTGTTTCACTTTAAGCATTATTAAAATCGCTGCTCCCGAAAAAAAACGACATGGGTTGATACATGTCCCCTGGGGCAGGACCCGGGTCCCCAAACCCTTTTTATGACAATAGCATGCATATTAACCTTTAAAGCTAGCACTTTTGGTTTTACATGTTATTCTCCCATAGGCTTTGGAATTTGCAGCAAACAGGCGAACATCGGGCTCATCCCTAGTTATATATCAGAGATCTACAACCCCCTGGGTCCTGGATGCTACGGGTCTGTGGCTTGTTAGGAACTGGGCGACAGTGGTGGGCAAGCAAGCGAAGCTTCAGTTTTCCTGTTCAGTAGCCTGCACAGAGTCCTGAACTCAACCCAATAGAACACCTTTGGGATGAATTAGAGTGGAGACTGCGAGCCAGTCCTTCCCGTCCAAAATCAGCACCTCACAAACGTGCTTCTGGAAGAATGGTCAAACATTCCCATAGATATCCTCCTAAACCTCCATAAAGACATAGATGAACGAGTTTGGGGTGGAGGAACTTGACTGCGGAGAGTGCGAGCCAGGCCTTCTCATCCACATCAGTCCCTGACCTTTCCAAATGCGCTTCTGGAAGAACGGTCAAACATTCCCATAGACACCCTCCTAAACCTTGTGGACGGCCTTCCCAGAAAAGTTGAAGCTCTTATACCTGCAAAGGACGGGGCCAACTCAATATTGAACCCTACGGACTAAGAATGGGAGGCCATTAAAGTTCATGTGCGTGCAAAGGCAGGCGTCCCAATACTTTTGACAATATTGAACCCTACGGGCTAAGACTGGGGATGCCATTAAAATTCATGTGCGTGTAAAGGCCGGCGTCCCAATACTTTAGGTAATATAGTGTTTGTTGAAAGACCCAATTGTGTCTTCTTGGCCAACATCAGTGCCTGACCTCACAAATGCTCTTCTGGAAGAACGGTGAAGCATTGCCATAGACACGCTCCTAAACCTTGTGGACGGCCTTCCCCAGAAAAGTTGAAGCTCTTATACCTGCAAAGGGCGGGGCCAACTCAATATTGAACCCTACGGACTAAGACTGGGATGCCAATAAAGTTCATATGTGCGTGTGTAAAGGCAGGCGTCCCAATACTTTTGACAACATTGAACCCTACTGACGAAGGCCTGATTCACACCATTGCAGGTTGCACTTTCCATATTAATAGGGTAATAATACAGGTAATGTTGAATGAACCCTACGGACTAAGACTGGGCTGCCAATAAAGTCCATGGGCCTGTTAAGGCAGGCGTCCCAATACTTTTGATAATATTGAACCCTACGGACTAAGACTGGGATGCCATTAAAGTTCATGTATGTGTAAAGGCAGGCGTCCCAATACATTTGACAACATTGAACCCTATGAGCTAAGACTGGGATGCCAATATAGTTTATGTATGTGTAAAGGCAGGTGTCCCAATACTTTTGACAACATTGAACCCTACTGACGAAGGCCTGATTCACACCATTACTTTCCACATTCCAGGTAATATTGAATGAACCCTACGGACTAAGACTGGGCTGCCATTAAAGTCCATGTACGTGTTAAGGCAGGCGTCCCAATACTTTTGACAATATTGAACCCTACAGACGAAAGCCGAAGGACTCCAGAAAAACGAAACCCGAGGCTCGCGGGCGAGCGCTTCCGCCGCACGTGCCGCCCCGATGTTCACTAGAAAATTAATTCTTCCCAACCCTACAAACAACGTCCTTTGTATTTTCCCGTTTTGTAACACGAGCGTACACAAATGCGAATGTTCGGCGTTGATTTATGTCGATCCGTCTTGCATGTTTCATCTAAATTGTGAACAGGCCAACGGCAAAAACGCAAACGACAACAACAACCCTGCCATCTGTTTGGTGGTACGTCACCAGAAGACAGTTCCTGTGCAGTACAGCTGTGGTGCCCCTCCGCTGGCTTATAAACCGGTTGTGGCGACCCCCCCCCCCCTCCATTGTTTAGCTGCATCTCACGCTATGCGTCTTCCAAAACTTGTGCTTGGAACCCAGCCCCCCCCCCTCCCCCCCCCCCACCTTGACTAGAACCACCTTCTTCTGAGGAGATAGAATGTTCCGTCATCGCCGGGCCTCCCGAGTTCTCTATTGTAAAGAGCCGTGCCGTAACACTTCAACTTGTTTGTGTTCCTTATTATTATTATCGTTTTACGCTCCTTTCCCTCCCCCCTCTGAAAGAAACGCGTGCAATTAAAACCGCCATTGATAGCGAGAGAGAGAGAGAGAGAGAGAGAGAGAGAGAGAGAGAGAGAGAGAGAGAGAGATTGGATACATTTTTCTTTATTATTTCTATTCGCAGACCAATTACATTTTTTATTACACTTTGCGCATATCTGACTGTTTACTTAGTTTGGCATGGAAGAGAGATTGGATTTTTTTTTGATTTTTTTTTTGTGCTCTGAATTTTTTATTTATTTTGTATTCAATTTTTTAGACCAATTTTAATTTTTATTACACTTTGCGCATCTTTGACTGTTTACTTTGTTTGGCATGGAAGAGGGAGATTGGATATTTATTTGTATTATACTTTGCACGTATCTGACTGTTAGTCAGTCTGACTATTTACTTTATTTATTTTTTATTTTTTTGTGCTCTGAATTTTTTATTTATTTTTTATTCAAAGACCAATTTAATTTTGTATTATACTTTGCGCATATCTGACTGTTTACTTAGTTTGGCATGGAAGAGAGATTGGATTTTTTTATTTTTATTTATTTTTTGCTCTGAATTGTTTTTTTTTTTTTTTATTCAAAGACCAATTTTAATTTTTATTACACTTTGTGCATATTTGACTGTTTACTTAGTTTGGCATGGAAGAGAGAGATTGGATATTTATTTTTATTATACTTTGCGCATATCTGACTGTTTACTTAGTTTGGCATGGAAGAGAGAGATTGGATTTTTAATTTTTTTAATTTTTTTTTGTGCTCTGAATTTTTTATTTCTTTTTTATTCAAAGACCAATTTAATTTTTAATTACACTTTGCGCATATCTGACTGTTTACTTAGATTGGCATGGAAGAGAGATTGGATTTGTTTTTTGTTTTTTTGTGCTCTGAATTTTTTATTTCTTTTTTATTCAAAGACCAATTTTAATTTTTATCACACTTTGCGCATATTTGACTGTTTACTTAGTTTGGCATGGAAGAGAGAGATTGGATATTTATTTTTTTTATTTTTTTTTGTGCTCTGAATTTTTTATTTCTTTTTTATTCAAAGACCGATTTAATTTTTTATTATACTTTGCGCATATCTGACTGTTTACTTAGTTTGGCATGGAAGAGAGATTGGATTTTTTTATTTTTATTTTTTTTTTTGCTCTGAATTGTTTTGTTTTTTTTATTCAAAGACCAATTTTAATTTTTATTACACTTTGTGCATATTTGACTGTTTACTTAGTTTGGCATGGAAGAGAGAGATTGGATATTTATTTTTATTATACTTTGCGCATATCTGACTGTTTACTTAGTTTGGCATGGAAGAGAGAGATTGGATTTTTAATTTTTTTAATTTTTTTTTGTGCTCTGAATTTTTTATTTCTTTTTTATTCAAAGACCAATTTAATTTTTAATTACACTTTGCGCATATCTGACTGTTTACTTAAATTGGCATGGAAGAGAGATTGGATTTGTTTTTTGTTTTTTTGTGCTCTGAATTTTTTATTTCTTTTTTTATTCAAAGACCAATTTTAATTTTTATCACACTTTGCGCATTTTTGACTGTTTACTTAGTTTGGCATGGAAGAGAGATTGGATATTTATTTTTATTACACTTTGCGCATATCTGACTGTTTACTTAGTTTGGCATGGAAGAGAGAGATTGGATGCTTTATTTTTTTTATTTTTTTTTGTGCTCTGAATTTTTTATTTCTTTTTTATTCAAAGACCAATTTTAATTTTTATCACACTTTGCGCATTTTTGACTGTTTACTTAGTTTGGCATGGAAGAGAGAGATTGGATATTTATTTTTATTATACTTTGCGCATATCTGACTGTTTACTTAGTTTGGCATGGAAGAGAGTTTGGATAAAAAAATGTTTTCTTTTGTGCTCTGAATTTATTTATTTTTCTATTCAAAGACCAATTTTATTTTTTATTACACTTTGCGCATATCTCACAGTTTACTTAGCTTGGCACGGAAGAGAGATTGAATAATTTTTTGTTATAATTTTTTATTTTTTTGTGCTCTGAATTTTTATTCAAAGACCAACTTTGTTTTTATGTTATTTTAGTTTTATACTATACATTTTTTTTTTTTACATTTTTTTTTTTATTTTCTTTATAGTTAGGTGTAACATATGTAGCTTATATTAATAGATTGCAATAATATATTTGTCATTGATAGAGTTCTAAAGACTGTTTACATTTTTGTGATGTTATACCAAGACTAATTTTATTTTAATTACACTTTGCACATATATCACAGTTTACTTAGTTTGGCCTGGAACAGAGATTGGATACTTTTTTTTTTTTTCTGAATGTTTTATGTATTTTTTATTCAAAGACCAATTTAATTTTTATTACACTTTTTACGCCTATCTGACTGTTTACTTAGTTCAGCCTAAAAAAGCATCATGTGTTTTATCGTATAGTTAGGTATTTAGTAGAACAAACAAAAGCAAAATGCTAAAATTCTGTTTAAACAACTTTGTCCAATTATTATTTATATTTACATATTTTCTATATTATATTATATTTGCATATTTGTCATTGATAGTGTTCTAAAGACTGGATACATTTTTTATGATCATGAGCATACTAGAGACTTGATAAAAAAAAAATGTTGTGCTCTGATTTTTTTTTCTATTCAAAGATTAATTTTATCTTTATTACACTTTGCACATATCTCACTGTTTACTTAGAATTGCTTGTTTTATAGTATGGTTAGGTGTAGTATTTAGTAGAACAACCAAAAAAAAAAAAAAGCTAAAATTCTGTTTAAATGAAAAAATAAATACAACTTTGTCCAGTGACGGCTGAATTATAGATATTTAGGAATTAATAATAATGATGATTATTTTATATTTATATAATTGTCTTTGGTGTGCTAGAGACTGGATGCATTTTTTTGTGCTCTGGATTATTATTTTTTTCTATTCAAAGACCAATTTTATTTTTTATTACAGTATACTTTGCGCATATCTGACTGTTAACTTAGTTGGGCCCGGAAAGGCATTACTGTCTCCAGTTAAAGATATCAAACACTATTTTTTATTATGGTTAGGTGTAACATTTAGTAAAAGAAAATAACCTATGCTACTGTTCAAAATTAAAAATAAATAGAGCACTAAAACTTTGTCTAATGGCATTATACATAAAAGATAAAACTTACCTGAATTATAGATAATTAGGTATTGATGATGATGAGTAATAATTTATATTTACATATTTGTCATTGATGGTGTTCTAGAGAATGGATACTTTTTTGTGATAACTTACTAGAGACTGGAGACATTTTTGTGATAACATACTAGAGACTGGATACATTTTTGTGATAACTTACTAGAGACGGGATACATTTTTGTGATAACTTACTAGAGACGGGATACATTTTTGTGATAACATACTAGAGACGGGATACATTTTTGTGATAACATACTAGAGACTGGATACATTTTTGTGATAACATACTAGAGACTGGAGACATTTTTGTGATAACATACTAGAGACAGGATACATTTTTGTGATAACATACTAGAGACTGGAGACATTTTTGTGATAACATACTAGAGACTGGATACATTTTTGTGATAACATACTAGAGACTGGAGACATTTTTGTGATAACATACTAGAGACAGGATACATTTTTGTGATAACATACTAGAGACGGGATACATTTTTGTGATAACATACTTGAGACTGGATACATTTTTGTGATAACATACTAGAGACTGGAGACATTTTTGTGATAACATACTAGAGACTGGAGACATTTTTGTGATAACATACTTGAGACTGGATACATTTTTGTGATAACATACTAGAGACTGGAGACATTTTTGTGATAACATACTAGAGACGGGATACATTTTTGTGATAACTTACTAGAGACTGGATACATTTTTGTGATAACATACTAGAGACGGGATACATTTTTGTGATAACTTACTAGAGACTGGATACATTTTTGTGATAACATACTAGAGACGGGAGACATTTTTGTGATAACATACTAGAGACAGGATACATTTTTGTGATAACATACTAGAGACTGGAGACATTTTTGTACTAACATACTAGAGACTGGAGACATTTTTGTGATAACATACTAGAGACTGGAGACATTTTTGTGATAACATACTAGAGACTGGATACATTTTTGTGATAACATACTAGAGACTGGAGACATTTTTGTACTAACATACTAGAGACTGGAGACATTTTTGTGATAACATACTAGAGACTGGATAAATTTTTGTGATAACATACTAGAGACTGGATACATTTTTGTGATAACATACTAGAGACTGGATACATTTTTGTGATAACATACAAGAGACGGGATACATTTGTGTGATAACATACTAGAGACTGGAGATATTTTTGTGATAACATACTAGAGAATGGAGACATTTTTGTGATAACATACTAGAGACTGGAGACATTCTTGTGATAACTTACTAGAGACTGGATACATTTTTGTGATAACATACTAGAGACTGGAGACATTCTTGTGATAACTTACTAGAGACTGGATACATTTTTGTGATAACATACAAGAGACGGGATACATTTGTGTGATAACTTACTAGAGACTGGATACATTTTTGTGATAACATACTAGAGACGGGATACATTTTTGTGATAACTTACTAGAGACTGGAGACATTTTTGTGATAACATACTAGAGACTGGATACATTTTTTGGTGCTCTGAATATTTTTTTATTCTATTCAAAGACCAATTAAATGTTTTTATTTTACTTTGCACAAAAAGTATCTCACAGTTTGCATGGTGTGGCCCGGAAAGACTCTATTGTCTTCAGTTATAGATATAAAACACTATTATGTTTTATGGGGAGGTTTAATATTTAGTTAAAGAAAAGAAGAAAAAAAAGCTGAAATACTCTTTAACCACTTAAGGACCGGACCAATATGCTGCTAAATGCCCAGAGGCGTTTTTACAATTCGGCACTGCGTCGCTTTAACAGACAATTGCGTGGTCGTGCAACGTGGCTCCCAAACAAAATTTGCGTCCTTTTCTTCCCACAAATAGAGCTTTCTTTTGGTGGTATTTGATCACCTCTACGATTTTTATTTTTTGCGCTATATACAAAAATAGAGCGACATTTTTGAAAAAAAAATCAATATTGTTTTACTTTTTGTTATAAGAAAAATCGAATAAACTAAATTTTACTCGAACATTTAGGCCAAAATGTATTCAGCCACATGTCTTTAGTAAAAAAAAATTTGCAATAAAAAAAAAAAAATAGCTACCTAGCGGGAACAGCGACACTAATACAGCGATCAGAAAAATGATCGCTTAGTGACGCTGGCAATAGGGAGTGAAAGGGTTAACTAGGGCGGTGATGAAGGGGTTAAAACTTTATTAGGGGGGGTACGGGGGCTACCCTGAACCTAACACTAACTGCCTGTCACACTGACACTAAATGCAGTGATCAGTACATATATGATCAGTGCATTCAGTGACACTGTGACAGGGGGGTGGGGGGGGGGGATGATCGCAAGGGGTTAATGTGCCTACATGTCCTGGTGTCAGTGTAGTGTTGTGCAGACTCGCTTGTGAAGTCTTCTCTTCTCAGCGGCGGTTGAAAATAACGCCAAGAGGAGAGATTACATCACTTCCCCCTTCCTGTGTTTACACAGGCAGAGGAAGTGACACGCGGGGGGAGGGCGCGGATTGGCTGGGAGGGGGCGGACAAAAACGAACAGCCGCCCCCTCATCCCGGATCGCTCAGACAGCCACGGGGACCGCCGCAAGTACCGGGGGGGGGTCCCAATCAGACCCACGTCTAGGCAGGGACGTACAGGTACGCCAATGTGCTTGTACGTGCCATTCTTCCAACGTATATGTACATGCGGCGGTCCTTAAGTGGTTAAAAGAAACAAAATTTAAATAAATAGAGCAATAAAGCTCTGTCCAATGGCATTATACATAATGGGCCGGATTCAGAAAGAATCTACGCCGGCGTATCTCCTGATACGCCGCCGTAAATTCAAATGTGCGCCGTCGCATCTTTACGCCGATTCAGAAAGCAAATTACGCCGAAAAACATGGCTTCAGTCGTTCCGGCGTAACTTGCCTACGCCGGTGTATCGTGGGCGCATAGTTACGCTGGACGCATTAGACTTTCCCATTAAAAATAAGCAAATGAGCAAGATACGCCGATTCAGAAACGTAGTTGCGCCCGGCGTACTGATATACGTCGTTTACGTAGGGTAAAGTTACCCCTGCTATATGAGGCGCAACCCATGTTAAGTGTGGACGTCGGAACAGCCTCGTATTGTACGTCGTTTGCGTAAGTCGTTCGGGAATGGGGCTGGGCGTAAGTTACGTTCACGTCGATATCAATGAGTATTTCCGACGTGATTTTGGAGCATGCGCACTGGGATACGTCCACGCCCACGTTCGGCGCATCATTTACGTGGGGTCACGATTCATTAACATACAACACGCCCACTACCAGCCTACTTTGAATTACGCACGGTTACCCCGGCCCATTTAGGGCGCAAGTTCTTTCTGCATACGGGACCTCCCGTTACGGCAGGGTAGTGTAAATGAAATACGCTAAGATACGAAAATGTATCTGAATCTGGCCCAATAGCTGGAACTTACCTGAATTACAGATATTTAGGTATTGATAATGATGATTATTATTTTAAATTGAGATATTTGTCATTGTTGTGTTCTAAAGACTGGATACATTTTTTTGATAGCATTCTGGAGACTGGAGATCTTCCCCCCAACACTGACAAAGAAACCTTCAGAAATTTCTAAAACAAGCCCCTAACACCTCCTGAGGGGCTGTAGTCTCCAGATTTTGTTTTGCTTGGCTCCCCTCCCCCCCAGATCTAAGTTGCGTGGTAGTGGCCCAGGTGAACTTTTGCGCCGGGGCCCACAAGCTTCAAGCTACGCCTCTGTCCCCAGAGAATCGTTGGCTGTGACCACCTTCTCTGCTCCAGCATCTGGAACCATTGGACAACTTCATCTGCAGGCGACCCGTGCATCTCTGGGCATAGCATCCTCTGTCGCCACCTTCAGGTGTACTCTTGTCACCTCAGCCTCCAGCCTGGTACGTGACACTTGTATAGCAAAAAATTGCTCATGAGAGCTCTCCTCCTCACTGCACTTCCGGGGGCCACCGGAAGTATCGTCGCCAGCTCGCCGCCCCAACGCGTTGCGTCACAGGTCACGTGACCTTCTCAAGGTACTGTATTTGTATAATTATGTTCTTGTAGCTTTTAGCAATTTGCCTTCTTTTGTAATTTCAGCATTTTCTTATTTATTTTTTTTGTAATACATTAGGCGCCGTCGTAGCAACTGTGGGCACCCAGCCGTAACAGCTTACGGCTTCATGGCTATGCATGTGCGAGTCGCTCTGCTACTGGCCAGGCAATCTTCTGGGACCTGTCACGTGTGCCGAAAGATTGCCAGGGAGGGGCCGCTTAGAGCGAGAGGAAGTGGGACATGAAGTCCCACTAAAAATAAGGTAACCCACCCACTCCCCCCCCCTAAATGTGGCATGTAAGGGGCGAGGAGTGCTTAAGGCAGAAGTTCCACTTTTGGGGGGGGGACTCCACTTCTAAGCTTCTAAGCACAGCCTGAGCTAGTTTGCTGCTTCCAAACCTCTGCGCGCTTCCGAGGGCGTAGAATACCTGCTCCCCCCGCCGGTTTTGTCTTGCCGGAATGTACTTCATTGTTGGACGCAACAACTAGTGGGAAGACGCACTGCGTCCGTTGGGGAGGGGCAAATGCTCGACTTTTTCCTACAACTGAATACCTGCTGCATCGGCCAAGGGGCGGCAGTATTTTAAAGACACGGGCTGCGGGAAAATAGGTAAATTCCCTCTTCTTCTATTGACAGATGAGCGATCGTGACCCCAAACCCCCCCCCCCCCTGGTGCTGACAGAATCACTTTTACTCCGAGCAGTTATTACAGTAATTATGTTGTGGCTGATGTAGATGAAATGATTGTATGTTTCTAGTGCTTGTTAAATTTAGGAACAATGCGACTTGTAGGATGTTTCCTGTCCTCAGTAGAAGAATTAGTAGAATTTCCCAGTGAGTCAGAAAAAGAAAAAAATTCACGAACGCCTACGGTGGAGAATTCTGGGTAGTGATACATAAATACCAGCAGAGGGCAGTGGTTTGCAGGCAGTTAAAGGATCTCTACTGCTGACGACATCAGAGCCCGGATAGCTCAGTCGGTAGAGCATCAGACTTTTAATCTGAGGGTCCAGGGTTCAAGTCCCTGTTCGGGCGGATGCTTTTTTTTTTTGCATTGCTAACACAACGAAAGCTTGATCTTCAGCGTAGTTGTTTCTATTATTTGCAGATCTTTTAAAATGTACACCTTTTTAAAATACTGTACTTGCATTATAGCAGTGCACTTAACCACTGAGCCTTTTTCCTTGGTGTTTACAAGTAAAAAAAAAAAAACATTATTTTTTTTTGGTAGAAAATGACTTAGAAGCCGAAAAAATTATTGAAGAAAAAAATTCTAACACCCGACAGTAGGGATCTCCAAACTTTTTAAACAAAGGGACAGTTTATTATTCTTCAGACTTTAGGGGGGCCGGACTGTGGCCAGTGATAGTGCAAATTTTTATTTTTTGTGATATAAGCGGAAATTTGGGAAAAAAAAATGATTCTTTCTATTTTAAAAGAAATCCAATAAAAACACATTTTGTCAGAAATTTACACCAAAATACTGCTACATGTCTTTGTTAAAAAAATAAAAAAATTCCGGGAAGTGTATAATAATTGGCTTGTGTGATCACGGACATATGTGTTCTCAGTCTTCCCTGGCATCATGACTTCCCAACTGTGGTGCACCCATGACCCGGTTCTCAATATTCCCTGGCATCATGACTACCCAACTGAAAAGCAGCCTTGACCGCGTTCTCAATCTTCCCTGGGATCATGACTACCCAACTGTGGCATACCCATGACCCGGTTCTCAATCTTTCCTGGCATTATGACTACCCAACTGAAAAGCAGCCATGACCCTGTTCTCAATCTTCCCTGGCATCACGACTACCCAACTGAGGTGCACCCATGACCCTGTTCTCAATCTTCCCTGGGATCATGACTACCCAACTGAGGTGCACCCATGACCCTGTTCTCAGTCTTCCCTGGGATCATGACTACCCAACTGAGGTGCACCCATGACCATGTTCTCAATCTTCCCTGGCATCATGACTACCCAACTGAGGTGCACCCATGACCCTGTTCTCAATCTTCCCTGGGATCATGACTACCCAACTGAGGTGCACCCATGACCATGTTCTCAATCTTCCCTGGCATCATGACTACCCAACTGAGGTGCACCCATGACCCGGTTCTCAATCTTCCCTGGCATCACGACCACCCAACTGAGGTGCACCCATGACCCTGTTCTCAATCTTCCCTGGGATCATGACTACCCTACCCAACTAAAAACCAGCCATGACCTTGTTCTCAATCTTCCCTGGCATCACGACTACCAACTGAGGCGCACCCATGACCTGGTTCTCAATCTTCCTGGCATCATGACTACCCAACTGAAAAGCAGCCATTACCCTGCTCTCAATCTTCACTGGCATCATGACTACCCAACTCAGGTCTACTCATGATCATGACCCTGTTCTCAATCTTCCCTGGGATCACGACTACCCAACTGAGGTGCACCCTTGACTCGGTTCTCAATCTTCCCTGGGATCATGACCACCCAACTGAAAAGCAGTCATGACCCTGTTCTCAATCTTCCCTGGCATCATGACTACCCAACTGAGGTGCACCCATGACACTGTTCTCATTCTTCCCTGGCATCACAACTACCCAACTGAGGTGCACCCATGACCCGGTTCTCAATCTTCCCTGGCATCATGACTATCCAACTGAGGCGCACCCATGACCCTGTTCTCAATCTTCCCTGGCATCATCATGACCACCCAATTGAGGTGCACCCATGACCCTGTTCTCAATCTTACCTGGCATCATGACTACCCAACTGAGGCGCACCCATGATCCTGTTCTCAATCTTACCTGGCATCATGACTACCCAACTGAGGTGCACCCATGACCCTGTTCACAATCTTCCCCGGGATCATGACTGCCCATCTGAGGTTCACCCATGACCCTGTTCTCATTCTTCCCTGGCATCACAACTACCCAACTGAGGTGCACCCATGACCCGGTTCTCAATCTTCCCTGGCATCATGACTACCCAACTGAGGCGCACCCATGACCCTGTTCTCAATCTTCCCTGGCATCATCATGACCACCCAATTGAGGTGCACCCATGACCCTGTTCTCAATCTTACCTGGCATCATGACTACCCAACTGAGGCGCACCCATGACCCTGTTCACAATCTTCCCTGGCATCACGACTACTCAACTGAGGCGCACCCATGGCCCTGTTGTCAATCTTCCCTGGCATCATGACTTCCCAACTGAGGCGCACCCATGACCCGGTTCTCAATCTTCCCTGGCATCATGACCACCCAACTGAGGTGCACCCATGGCCTTTTAATATTAGTATTAAAGACAAAAAAAGTAATGATTTTTAAATAAACCCTGTTGTGCCGTCACCATGCTGTTTGATGTCCATCTAGTCGTTTTCTGTGATTTATTAGTAAATTCGGTGCAGCCACGTCCAAGAGAGTGACGATTTTCAGCCCCCGCACTTCAAAGAGATGGTTTATATTCAAAACATCATTTGGGATGTTTCAGCCTGGTTTTCTTTTAACTTTAGAAGGATGGTGAACTCTTCTCTCTTTGCCACGCTGTAACCGATCACAACAAGGCTTTTGCGAGTATTTGAATATTCTGCGTTTTTTATATTATTATTATAATAACCCTTCAGGCTTCCTTCTGAAAGATTTATAGTTGTGCTCTTATTTATCTTTGCTTACCTTGTCTTTGTCTGACAGCTTTAGTCAGAAGTCACCTGCTCGTTTTTGAGCGTTTGTTCCCATGTCAAAAGGTTCACACAAAGCACATTCAATGGCCGGGAGGCTGCATGTGTAAAGTTGCATAGTTGATCTTCTCAAACGCAAAGTGATGAATATGAAAAAAAAAAGGGGGCAAATATAAATGTTTCAGAAAACCTTCATCATTTAATAGAGAAGTATGGGTTTTGGTATCTGTCCCCCGCCGGTGTCTTATCGATCTGGTTCCGCCATCGGATAGGTTCCGGAACCGACTGCGCAAAATCCGCGCATGCGCAGTTACAGCCCACGAAAATAGCCGAACTCAACAGCTGATCGTCAGCTGTTAATGCTCGGCGCTCGCTCACAGCGGCCACAGCGGGGCGGAGACAGGGGCAGACACAGAGCGGACACAAAGGGCTGGAGGACATGCCATGCCGCACTTCACCCCGGAAAAGGGGGCAGAGCCAAGGAGACTCGTGTCTTATGGAACAGCGCTTGTTCAATACCACATTCCGTCCCTTCCTGCCCCCTTGCTGCATCGGGAGCGAGCGCATCTACACCTGTTCCCGCTCGGTGGTTTCCGTCGGCTCAGTCACAAGTCTCCTTGGCTCCGCCCCCTTTCCGGGGTGAAGTGGGGCATGGCATGTCCTCCAGCCCTTTGTTTCCGCTCTGTGCAGACAAATACCACCAAAAGAAAGCTCTATTTGTGGGGAAAAAAGGACATGAATTTTGTTTGGGAGCTGCGTCGCTTGACGAATCGCAAAAAGTGGCCCAGTGTTTGGACAGCCAAATCCTCCGGGGCTGAAGTGGTTAAAGCTCTTTTTTTTTTTTTAAATTGAGCTTACATAGACTTTAAGATCTCTATACTGGAATAATTATATTCTCCATTTCAGAGAACAATGGCAACATTTGAATTAAAATTCGAGAAGGCAAGGCTTTATTGGTGGAAACTGTGAGGTCTGTGAGGAGGAAAAACCAGAAGAATATTGACACAGAAACTTCTAAAAGTCTTAAGATGCCTTCTCATAATGGACAAACTTGTATTTTAGGTTTACTGACTTTTTCTTTTTTATCTTCGGGGCATGAACGGACAGTGTGAGACGGGAATCGCAAAAAAAAAAAAAACACTCAAGGTCAGGCTCACCTCGCCATATATTTCAATCAGAGAGAACGGTGGAGACAAGAGGTCAACCTAAGATGTCAGGGAGCAGAAGACTCGAGGGCGATGGCTGTGAATCTGGAGATCAACAAGTCTTGAGAAGTCTTGGGAACTGCTTGTGGAAAAGGGAACTGGGAAACATTTGAGACACTCCAGGCTAAAAAAACTTTCACTAATTAGATGTCTGGGGCTGTAAGCTAGATTTAAAAAAAAATAAGCATTGGACTGGACTTGATGTTACAGTCTTGCGCACAAACAAACCAACGAATGCGGCGGGCTGTCCCGTTTTTCTTTGAATAGCGTCATGGAAGAATCTAACATCTGTCCAAGCTTATTGATTTACAGTATGAGCCCGCACTGGGGAGATTTCCCTTCACTGACTGTACCGGTGAAACCGTGTGTGTCGGGGGGGGGTCACAGAAGACAGGATGTGAGAGAAGAAAAATCCTTACAAAGGGTCCAACCTTTGCAGAGTCTGCTCAAAAGTTTTTTACCCCATTAAGGCCCCTTTCACACTATTACTTGTCCCACGATTTTGAGCTATTTAACAGGCGCTTGTCGTCTGTTGCCTGTAATGCGTTCCACGCTGGAAGGCATTACCGCGACCGCGCGATGACGCCATCGACCGGCGCCGCGGAAGTGCGCCGCGGATAACCGCTGATTGCAAGGCACCTGCCTCTCACCTATAAACAGACTCCACACCGTTCTATTATTGCCGGCCGTAGCCGGCTTGGCTACAATACAACTACACCTACTATCCATCCCTGAACTGGAGGCAATCCCACTCCTGGAGCTGCGCTGCCAACCTTGCAGGAGTTGCTGCATACACCCCAAGCTACCCCCCACTAGGAGACCCTCCATAGAATAATACCATTGCTGCTCATCCTCTGCAAATGGATAAGTAGCCGTTGTTTCACTTGTAGTGCCTTTAGAATTCATCTACTACATATATACTGCTTCTAAACATATACTGTATTGAACTCTGGCTTACTAAGTACTAATGTACTACTTGAGATTGTCTGTTGTATTCTTGGCCGCTTACTGTGGAGTATCTTAAAGGGATATACACTCTCAAATTGCCTGAGCTATATTTGCCTCTCTTACGCAACTATCCGTTGTCTACAATTCCCTTAATTGCTACGTGCTTGACATAAGTTGCTACTTGTTTATGGGCCCATGCCCTAAGTTGCTGAACATGTTCGCTTTAACTTTTCTATGCTAAGGGTTAAAGATATTTCATACCTGCACCCTTAATGGCCCAATGCACTTCTTTTATGTTAAGGAGAGATGATGTAGAGAACCCCCAAACTCCTGTTCTCTGATTGGAGTGACGCCTGGGGTCCGGTACTGATAATTACTTGCATTCAAATGTGCATTGGAAGCTTCACCTGTATCGTATACTTTTAAACCCTAAGGTTCGGTCACATGTTGTAATACGTCCAACCTTAGTAGCTCAATGCATTCCTATATGTGAGAGAGTGATGATGTAGAGAACCCCCAAACTCCTGTTCTCTAAATGGAGTGACGCCTGGGGTCCAGTACTGAATTCTCACAACGGAAGTGCATTGAATTCCTCGCTAACCGCAGTTGTGGTTCACCTGAGCCGTTACAGGCTCCAAAACCGCATGACAAGTCATTCTCCGTGATTTTCAATGACTACCATTCATATTGGCACGACTTTAACTAGTTCCTGCGCTACTTCTTTCTGAAGTCGGATCCCGTATTACCAGATCAGACTTTGGAATGCTACTTGTGCATGAAGGAGAACTCCACGCCAATCAAAAAAAAACGGCGGTGTGGAATAGATTTTAAAGGAAACCCCCATGCCGAAAAAAAAACGGCTTGGGGTCCCCCCAAAATCCATACCAGACTCTTATCCGAGCGCACAGCAGGTCAGGAAAGGGGGTGGGGACGAGCGAGCGCCCCCTCTCCCCCTAAACCGTACCAGGCCGCATGCCCCCAACTGTGGGAGTCATGCTTGTAACTGTCAGCCTTGCCATGCCTCATGGGAAATGTAGTTTCGCAATAGCTAGAGGGCCGCCAGTTTGAGACCCGTGCCATAGACGCACTCCTAAAACTTGTGGACGGCCTTCCCAGAAGACTTGAAGCTGTTATAGGGGCCAACTCTGTTTATGGGCCCATGCCCTAAGTTGCTGAACATGTTCGCCTTAACTTTTCTATGCTAAGGGTTAAAGATATTTCATACCTGCATCCTTAATGGCCCAATGCACTTCTTTTATGTTAAGGAGAGATGATGTAGAGAACCCCCAAACTCCTGTTCTCTGATTGGACTGACGCCTTGGGGTCCGGTACTGATAATTACTTGCATTCAAGTAATGCTTGTAACTGCTTGAAGCTGTTCTAGGGGCCAATTAAATATTGAACCCTACGGACTAAGACTGGGAAGCCATTAAAGTTCAGGTTCGTGTAAAGGCAGGCTTCCCAATACTTTTGACAATATAGTGTATGTATGTGTCCATTGTATACCTCTGAATAATGCTCTGTGGCTGAAAGAACTGTTTGTGGTGTAGATGCAACCTACATTATTTCTTTAAATGTATCTAGACAGAGAATGGACTTGAATAACAAGCCTGTCTTTTCTGCCCTCTCTATCCCATTGGGGGGATTTTCCATAACTTCCCGTTTTAGTAGCCACACCAGAAAGTGAGAGTAGAAGTTTCTAATGTAAGTAAAACTTCCTCTTTGAACAGGTGTCCCCGGAAAAAAGAGGTCACCATTTATAAGGCTTCCCCCGCAGCTGGAACAACAGCAATCTAATAGATTCCTCCAACCGCTATACACAACGTGGATCGGGGAATCTCCCTGCTGCCAGCTATTGTATTCAGGCAGCTGAGACATTTCCACCCGACTCCTCGAATTTTTCAATCCGGAGGTGGTTACAACAGTGCCACTTGAGGCTTTGAAGGAATACCATGTCCTGTACCATGTCCTGTATTCGTAAGGAATAGTGAGTACTGTGCTCTGAAGGAATACCAAAGACTGTGCTCTGAAGGAACGCCAAGTACGAAGCTCTGATGGGATGCCAAGTACTGTGCTCTGTAGGAATACCGAAGATTGTACTCTGAAATAATACTGAGTACTGTACGCTTAAGGAATAGTGAGTACTGTGGTCCAAAGGAATAGTGAGTACTGTGTTCTGAAGATTAAATACAGAGTACCATAATCGGAAGGAATACAGAAGACTGTGCTCTGAAGGAATACCAAGAACTGTGCTGTGAAGGATTACCAAATACCATGCAATGAAAGAATACCAAGTACTGTGCTCTGAAGGAATACCAAGTATGGTGCTCTGATGGGATGCCAAGTTGTCAGGGTTGGGCCCAGCCCTTCCTTCTCAGAGCTCCTTGCTCAGCTGTCGGTTAATTGCCAAAGTCTCTTCCTTCCACAGTGACTCGCCTGGCCTTCATTTCCTGTTCGTCAGCTAGAGCTGCTGGTTATATACATTTGAAATCAGATCTTCAGTGCCCTTGCCTTGGTCAACATATCCTGACTCTCTCTGCTGTGTTTTCCTGTGAAAGACTTTTGCTTGGCTGACCTCCCCATCTGGTTTCTGATCCTGTTTGCTGCACCCGGCCTCACAGATCTCTGGACTTCTGTGTCTTGGGCTTGTTCTGACTACCCGTCCTGGTTACCGAACTCTGGCTCTGTTTATACTATTTAACCATTTTATTAAATAGTGTGATTTACTGCACTTTTGTCTCAGTCTGATTCATGGTTCCTGACACAATTACTGTGCTCTGAAGGTATACCAATTACTGTGCTCTGAAGGAATACCTAGTACCATGATCTTAAGGATAACCAAGTACTATGCTTCGAAGGAATACCAAGTACTGTGCTCTGAAGGAATATCAAGTATGGTGCTCTGATGGGATGACAATTTGTCAGGGCTGGGCCCAGCCTTACCTTCTCAGGCGGCGTACAGACGATCGGACATATCCGATGAAAACGGTCCGCGGACCATTTCCATCGGATATGTCCGATCGGGAGTTTGATCCGATGGCGTGTACACACCATCGGATCAAATTCCCCGCCGCCGGACGGCGCGGTGACGCGGCGGTGACGTTGACGCCGCCGCGTCACCGCCACGTCACCGCACCAGGAAGTAAAACACTTCCGCGCATGCGCCGAATCCATTCGGCAGCGGCGCGGCGGCGGTGGGGGCCGACATGTCTGCTGGTAAGTGTACTAACCAGCAGACATGTCGGGCGGACAGATTCCACCGGATAGATTTCAAAGCTTGCTTTGAAATCTGTCGGGTGGAGAAATCTGTCCGCTAGCCCATACACACGAGCGGAGATGTCTGCTGAAACGGTCCATCGGACCGCTTTCAGCGGACATATCCCCTCGTGTGTACGCGGCCTCAGAGCTCCTTGCTCAGCTGTCGGTTAATTGCCAAAGTCTCTTCTTTCCACAGTGACTCACATGGCCTTCATTTCCTGCTCGTAAGCTAGAGCTGTTTGTTATATAAACTCCTTGAATCAGATCTTCAGTGCCTTTGCCTTGGTCAACATATCCAGACTCTCTCTGCTGTGTTTTCCTGTAAAAAGACTTTTGCATGGCTGACTTCCTTTCTGGTTCCTGATCCTATTTGCTGCACTCGGCTTCGCTGATCTCTGGACTTCTGTTTCTCAGGCTTGTTCTGACTACACCTCCTGGTTACCGAACTCTGGCTATGTTTTGACTACATTTGCTCTGTTTATACTATTTTATTAAATAGTGTGTTTTTTTACTGCACTTTTGACTTCTGACACAACTACTGTGCTCTGAAGGTATACCAATTACTGCACTCTGAAGGTATACCGAGTGCCATGCTCTGAAGGAATACCAAGTACCATGATCTGAAGCAATACCGAAGATTGTGTGCTGAAGAAATACCAAGTACCATGTTCTGAAGGATAACCAAGGACTTTGTTATGAAGGTATATAAAGCACCGTGCTCTGAAGGAGTATAAAGTACTGTGCTCTGAGGGTATACCTAGTAGCATGCTCTGAAGGAATACAGAGTACTATGATCTGAAGCAATACTGAGTCCTACGATTTGAAGGACAGCCAAGTACTATGCTCTGAAGGAATACCAAGTACTGTGCTCTGAAGGTATACCTAGTACCATGATCTGAAGCAATACCGAAGACTGTGTGCTAAAGAAATCCAAGTATCGTGATCTAAAGGACAACCAAGTACCATGCTCTGAAGAAATACCAAGTACCATGATCTGAAGGTATACCAAGTGCCATGATCTGAAGGATAACCAAGTACTGTGCTCTGAAGGTATACCAACTACCAAGTAACATGATCTGAAGGTATACTTAGTACCATGATCTGAAGGTATGCCAAGTACCATGATCTGAAGATATACCTAGTACCATGATCTGAAGGACAACTAAGTACTGTGCTCTGAAGGAATACCAAGTATTGTGCTCTGAAGTTATACCAAGTACCGTGCTCTGAAGGTATACCAAGTACCGTGCTCTGAAGGTATACCAAGTACCGTGCTCTGAAGGTATACCTGGTACCGTGCTCTGAAGGTATACCTGGTACGTGCTCTGAAGGTATACCTGGTACGTGCTCTGAAGGTATACCTAGTACCGTGCTCTGAAGGTATACCCAGTACCGTGCTCTGAAGGTATACCTGGTACCGTGCTCTGAAGGTATACCTGGTACGTGCTCTGAAGGTATACCTGGTACCATGCTCTGAAGGTATACCTGGTACCGTGCTCTGAAGGTATACCTGGTATGTGCTCTGAAGGTATACCTGGTACGTGCTCTGAAGGTATACCTGGTACGTGCTCTGAAGGTATACCTGGTACGTCCTTTGAAGGTATACCCAGTACCGTGCTCTGAAGGTATACCTGGTACCGTGCTCTGAAGGTATACCTGGTACCTGCTCTGAAGGTATACCTGGTACGTGCTCTGAAGGTATACCTGGTACGTGCTCTGAAGGTATACCTAGTACCGTGCTCTGAAGGTATACCTGGTACCGTGCTCTGAAGGTATACCAAGTACTGTGTTCTGAAGGTATACCAAGTACTGTGCTCTGAAGGTATACCAAGTACTGTGTTCTGAAGGTATACCAAGTACTGTGCTCTGAAGGTATACCAAGTACCGTGCTCTGAAGGTATACCAAGTACCGTGCTCTGAAGGTATACCAAGTTCCATGATCTGAAGGATAACCAAGTACTGTGCTTTGAAGGAATACCGATTACCTTGATCTGAAGGAATACTGCAGACTGTGCTCTGAAGGTTTACCAAAGACTGTGCTCTGAAGGAATATATTCATTGGTCTAGGCCAGGGGTCGCCAAACTTTCTAAACAAAGGGCCGGTTCACCATCCTTCAGACTTTAGGAGGGCCGGATCGTGGCCAGTGGGAGTGGAAATTTTTCTGGCATCAGGTTAGAAGTAATAATGACGTAGCTTTGCTATCATAGGGAGTAATTGTGCTCCATTATTGGTGTCAGTAGAAGAAATGGTGCCCCATTGTTGGTGTTAGATGTCAGAATAGTGTCTCATATCAGTAGGAGGATTAGTGCCCCAAGGGCGGGATAAAGGAAAGGGCGGCCCCCAGGTCGCAGTTTGGAGACCCCTGGTCTAGGCGGATTAGAAAAAAAAAAAAAAACAGTTTTTCCAGAAGATTGCTATATGTTTGATATTTTCGAAATCGGAAGGATTGGATATTTTTCAGATGCTAGTCCAACCCACTAAGGCAGCCCTCAAAATTTCCACTCGCCTACTAGCATTTGGCGAGTGGATTTAAGCTGGGGGGCGAGTGATGACAGGGATGCATGACCAATCTCCCTCCAATCTGTGCCTACACTTAGAGTCCCGATGAGATTGGCGGCCAAAGAGGAAAGGTGCATGCTCGGGAAAAGTAGTCTGGTGAGCCGCGCACAGGCGGAGCAGTACACAGGTGCTCTCCTTACAATTCTCATTAAGCCATGGGACCTCCTCTCCTCACTGCCAGCCTGAATAAAAGGGGGAAGTGGGGACATGCAAGCGTGGAGCCGCACACACAGGCTCCTAATGATGAGATGAATAGGAGAGGGAGAGAGAGAGTTGCAGAGGAGACAGCAAGAGAATGGGGAAGAGACCCAGTTCTAGTGCCCTGTCCCTCTGGTCTGACCCCAGTGCCCTGTCCCTCTGGTCTGCCCCCAGTGCCCTGTCCCTCTGGTCTGACCCCAGTGCCCTGTCCCTCTGGTCTGCCCCCAGTGCCCTGTCCCTCTGGTCTGCCCCCAGTGCCCTGTCCCTCTGGTCTGACCCCAGTGCCCTGTCCCTCTGGTCTGCCCCCAGTGCCCTGTCCCTCTGGTCTGCCCCCAGTGCCCTGTCCCTCTGGTCTGCCCCCAGTGCCCTGTCCCTCTGGTCTGCCCCCAGTGCCCTGTCCCTCTGGTCTGACCCCAGTGCCCTGTCCCTCTGGTCTGACCCCAGTGCCCTGTCCCTCTGGTCTGCCCCCAGTGCCCTGTCCCATTTTGTTAAGATTGTTGTTGGTAATATTTAATTTTGTAACTTGATTCTGCATAAAACATTTAACAGTGTCATTCCATGAGATAATCTACGAGGGCGTGTTTACGGGTGCAATTAGGCGCAGGGCTGTGTATGAATTAGGTGGGGCAACTGGTGGCGAGTAACTCTTGAAACTCTTCGAAAAAAATGTAATTAATTTTTTCAATGTCCCATCATGTGACGTCATGCAAATAAAACTAATGCATTCATTAATTTTGTTAGAATTTTTTTCGGAATTTGTTGACATTTCCATTCGGAGATTTGGATACATTTGAATCTGTGAAAAATGCCATTTACACCCGAAAAAGACGAATTGAAACTAAAGGAAAACGCACATGCCTACCGATTGCTGTGCTGTGAAGGAACATGGAGTACTAGGCTTTGAGGAAATACCAACTACTGCGTTGTAAAGCGGTGCTCTAAGAGAAGATCGTAATGTGCTATCCTTTTACTCAAGAGTACAAATAGTACAAACATAACGTTGGTGGAAAAGCCTACAGCAGACACCTGGCTACATCTCCTTTATTGAATAATTCCTTATATTCTTTATACTGAATGAAAATCCCGCAACAGAGATAGAAAAAAAAAAAAGAGAAACGCCGCTCGCCCCCCCGATGAACACACAAGACAATAGAATGAATCCCCCCACCCCCAGGAGCTTTTGTGCAACAAATAATAAAATAAATGCAAGGGATAAAAAAAAAATTACTAAAGATTTTATTATTACCAAAATTAAAACCATCATATTGTTTAACCACTTCAGCACCGAAACCTTTTTGCTGGTCAATGACCGGGCTACTTTTTGCGAATCGGCACTGCGTCGCTTTAACTGACAAATGCGCGGCCGTGCGACGCGGCTCCCAAACAAAATGGCCGTCCTTTTTTTCCCCACAATAAGAGATTTCTTTTGGTGGTATTTGATCGCCTGTGCGGTTTTTATTTTTTGCGCCATAGAGCGGCAATTTTGAAAAAAGATGAATATTTTTTTTACATTTTGCTGTAATAAATATCCCCAAAAAAGATATAAAAAAATATTATTTCCTCAGTTTAGGCCGATACGTATTCTGCATAATTTTCGTAAAAAAGATCGCAATAAGCGTTTGTTGATTGGTTTGCGCAAAAGTTATAGCGTGTACAAAATAGGGGATAGTTTTATGGCATTTTTATTAATATTTTTTTTTTCTACTAGTAATGGCGGCGATCTGCGATTTTTATCGGTACTGCGACATCATGGCGGACACTTTTGACACATTTTTGGGACCATCGGCATTTTATAGCGATCAGTGCTCTAAAAATGCATTGATTACTATAAAAATGCCACTGGCAGTGAAGGGGTTAGCACTAGGGGGCGAGGAAGGGGTTAATTATGTTCCCTCATTGTGTTCTAACTGTAGGGGGGGAGGGGACTGACTTGGGGAAATGACAGATCGCTGTTCACACATTGTATGAACAGACGACCAGTAATTTCTCCCCCTGAAAGGACCGGGAGCTGTGTGTTTACACACACAGCTCCCGGTTCTCACTCTGTAAAGAGTGATCGCGGGGGCCCGGCAGTGAGCAGGGGGGCACGCGCCCCTAGTGGCTGAAATGCAAAATCACGTAATATTACGTGATTTCGCGCAGCCGAGCTGACCTGCCGCTGTAAAACTACGGTGGACGGTCGGCAAGCGGTTAAGGACCGGCGCACACACATATATACGTCGACAGAATGGCACTGAGAGGCAAATGGGTGTACAGGTATGCCCCTTTAAATTTTCCGCCGTGTGGTTGCGTGCGTGACCCTCCGTGACTGTGCCCGTGGGACCCGTGGACTCGATGACTCGATGTCCGCCAGTGTCCCACGATCAGGTCACGGGGGTGACGAACAGGGAGATGTCAGTGTAAACACAACATCTCCCCGTTCTTCCTAGTGACGTGTCACTGATCGTCTGCTCCCACTCATCAGGTCACTCGTAGCCACATACCCTAACAGTTAGAATCACTCCCTAGGACACGAACATTTGCGTCGGCAGAACGGCACGGACGGGGCAAATGGGCGTACAGGTACGTCCCTTTAAATCTACCGGCATGTGGGCGCACGCGTGACTTAGGCCGCGTACACACGATCGGTCAAAACCGATGAAAACGGACTGAAGGTCCGTTTCATCGGTCCAAACCGATCGTGTGTGGGCCCCATCAGTCAGTTATCCTTCGGTCAAAAAAAAAGAGAACTTGCTTTAAAATTTGACCGATTGACGCTCCACACCAGGGAGAAAGCCTCGCATTACTGTGCGAAGTTACAGACAGAAGAACAGGAAGTGAGGATTTCTCAGAAGAAATGAGGACATTTAAAAGCAAAATCGAAGGATGAGGTAAGTAAAGGAGGACTGCACTAGGGTAAAGGAAGCTATTTAGGGGAAACATTTTTTACCTTTACGACCTCTTTAAGGTCTAGAAGACTGGCTAGGCCACTCCATGACCTTAATGTGCTTCTTCTCAAGCCACTCCTTTGCTGCCTTGGCGGTATGTTTTGGGTCATTGTCATGCTGGAAGACCCATCCATGACCCATCTTCAGTGTTCTGGCTGAGGGAAGAAAGTTCTCATCCAAGATTTTACTATACCTGGCCCTGTCCATTGGCCCCTCAATGCGGCAAACCTTGCTTTTGCTTGGTGCTTTAATGAGGCTTCAATTAGAGTGTGGTGGGGCTTCGATGAGCCTTTAGTGGGTCTTCGGTGGGGCTTCAGTGGGGCTTCAAGCGAGCTTTGCCATAGACTTTTATGGAGGCTTTGAAGACGCTTTGAAGCACCACTAAGGGCTACTTTACACTTGCTTCAAAACAAGGCTTCGGACAGGCTTTGTTAAAGCTCTCTGAACACTAGTCAAACCTCTTTTTACTAAATGGTTAGCTTACAGTCCTGTTTACACCTTGCTTTTGCTTGGTGCTTCGATGAGGCTTCGGTGGGGCTTCGATGAGGCTTTCGTGGAGCTTTAATGGGGTTTCGATGAGGCTTCAATGAGGCTTAGGTGGGACTTTGGTAAAGCTTCATGGGGCTTTAGTGAGGCTTCATGGGGCTTCGATGAGGCTTTGGTGAGGCTTTGTGGGGCTTCAATGAGGCTTTGGTGAGGCTTTGTGGGGCTTTGATGAGCCTTTGGTGGGGCTTTGATGGGGCTTTGATGAGCTTTTGGTGAGGCTTCGTGAGGCTTTGATGAGCCTTTGGTGGGGCTTCAATGGGCCTTGATGAGTGTTTGGTGAGGTATAGTGAGACTTCGTTGGGGCTTTGATGAGTCTTTGGTGGGACTTCGATGGGGTTTTGATGAACCTTTGGTGGGACTTCAATGGGGTTTTGATGAGCCTTTGATGGGACTTCGATGGGGTTTTGATGAGCCTTTGGTGGAGCTTCGGTGGGGCTTTGATGAGCCTTTGGTGGGGCTTCGGTGAGGCTTTGATAAGGCTTCATTGAGGCTTCGTGGGGTTTTGATGAGCCTTTGGTGGGGCTTTGATGAGCCTTTGGTGGGGCTTTGATGAGCCTTTGGTGGGGCTTTGATGAGCCTTTGGTGGGGCTTTGATGAGCCTTTGGTGGGACTTCGATGAGCCTTTGGTGGGGCTTCGGTGAGGCTTTGAGCCTTTGGTGGGGCTTTGGTGGGGTTTTGGTAAGGCTTTGTGGGGCTTCACTGAGGTTTCAGCGGGGCTTCAAGCAGGCTTTACCATAGACTTTGGGAATATTTTTGCAATAAGCTTCCCAACATTAAGCAAAAGGTGTGGCAAAAATTCAAGAACCTAATTTTTTTTTTTTTTTAAACTTGCATATCTGCCAGAGTGAAGGCCATGAAAATGTATGTTGATGTATCACAGGAGGCCTGTGGCCAGACATAGTTCCATGTTCTGTGCCTCTTGATGGAGTCAGGAATGTAACCCGTCCTGCAGGCCGGCTTCAGACTTCAAACTCCTCTCGTGTTTTTGTTCAACTTTACGCTTAGTTACTCAGGTGACAGCAATTTGTGAGTGAGCCGTATAACAAAACAGTCATTAGTTTTATTTATGGTGAGTATTTCTTCGGAAGTGTCACCTCTAAAAAAAATAAAAATATGTGTGTTAGGACATTTTGTTTTTTTGTAATTTTGTCCTAAATGTTCTCTTTTCTGTTTTGTTGAAATATTTCTTAAAGTGGTTGTATAGGCTAAAGGTTTTACCTTGGTATTCTATGCATGAAGAAAAAAGCCTTCTGTGTGCTGCATGCCCCCCCTAATACTCAACTAAGCCCTCTCCTAATACTCACCTGAGCCCCCTCTAATACTCACCTGAGCCTCATCTAATACTCACCTGAGCCTCCTCTAATACTCACCTGAGCCCCATCTAATACTCACCTGAGCCCAATCTAATACTCACCTGAGCCCCCTCTAATACTCACTTGAGCCCCCTCTAATACTCACTTGAGCCCCCTCTAATACTCACCTGAGCCTCCTCTAATACTCACCTGAGCCCCATCTAATACTCACCTGAGCCCCCTCTAATACTCACTTGAGCCCCCTCTAATACTCACTTGAGCCCCCTCTAATACTCACTTGAGCCCCCTCTAATACTCACCTGAGCCTCCTCTAATACTCACCTAAACCCCATCTAATACTCACCTGAGCCCCATCTAATACTCACCTGAGCCCCCTCTAATACTCACCTGAGCCCCCTCTAATACTCACCTGAGCCCCATCTAATACTCACCTGAGCCCCATCTAATACTCACCTGAGCCCCCATCTAATACTTACCTGAGCCCCCATCTAATACTCACCTGAGCCCCATCTAATACTCACCTGAGCCCCCTCTAATACTCACCTGAGCCCCATCTAATACTCACCTGAGCCCAATCTAATACTCACCTGAGCCCCATCTAATACTCACCTGAGCCCCATCTAATACTCACCTGAGCCCCATCTAATACTCACCTGAGCCCCATCTAATACTCACCTGAGCCCCATCTAATACTCACCTGAGCCCCATCTAATACTCACCTGAGCCCCATCTAATACTCACCTGAGCCCCATCTAATACTCACCTGAGCCCCCTCTAATACTCACCTGAGCCCCATCTAATACTCACCTGAGCCCCATCTAATACTCACCTGAGCCCCCATCTAATACTTACCTGAGCCCCCATCTAATACTCACCTGAGCCCCCTCTAATATTGAGCCCCCTCTAATACTCACTTGAGCCCCCTATAATACTCACCTGAGCCGCCTCTAATACTCAACTGAGCCCCCTCTAATACTCAACTGAGCCCCCTCTAATAGTCACTTGAGCCCCCTCTAATACTCACCTGAGCCCCATCTAATACTCACCTGAGCCCACTCTAATACTCACCTGAGCCCTCTGTAATACTCACTTGAGCCCCATCTAATACTTACCTGAGCCCCCTCTTATACTCACCTGAGCCCCATCTAATACTCACCTAAGCCCCATCTAATACTTACCTGAGCCCCCTATAATATTCACCTGAGCCCCCTCTAATACTCATCTGAGCCCCCTCTAATACTCACCTGAGCCCCCTCTAATACTCACCTGAGCCCCATCTAATACTTACCTGAGCCCCATCTAATACTCACCTGAGCCCCATCTAATACTCACCTGAGCCCCATCTAATACTTACCTGAGCCCCCTCTAATACTTACCTGAGCCCCCTATAATATGCACCTGAGCCAGCCCTAATACTCATCTGAGCCCCCTCTAATACTCACGTGAGCCCCCTCTAATACTCACGTGAGCCCCCTCTAATACTTACCTGAGCCCCCTCTAATACTTACCTGAGCCCCCTCTAATACTTACCTGAGCCCCCTCTAATACTCACCTGAGCCCCCTCTAATACTTACCTGAGCCCCCTCTAATACTTACCTGAGCCCCCTTTAATACTCACCTGAGCCCCCTCTAATACTTACCTGAGCCCCCTCTAATACTTACCTGAGCCCCCTTTAATACTCACCTGAGCCCCCTCTAATACTTACCTGAGTCCCCTCTAATACTCACCTGAGCCCCCTCTAATACTCACCTGAGCCCCCTCTAATACTCACCTGAGCCCCCTCTAATACTCACCTGAGCCCCATCTAATACTTACCTGAGCCCCCTCTAATACTTACCTGAGCCACACGAACAGAAAGGGAGAGGTCCCAATACTTTTGACAATACAGCGTGTGTGACAGATATCCCAACCTGACTTATACTGACTGATTTCCCCAAGAGCAACAAGTCGGCCAGCTTGGGGGACACCCGCCGACATGAGCTCATCGCTAGAGTCGGGTTGATCAGAAAACTGCCAAATAAATCGGAGGAATCAAACACTTTTTTTATTTTTTTACTTTTTGGAACATGCCTGCGCCGTATTCCTGTGTATAAGACAAAGGGGACGATATGTGGGTTGGCTGGAACTCAAAGTAGAACTCGGCCCTCCTATTCAAAGTTGCCACCTTGGCCTCTGTTTGATCTGCAGTTGCCATGGTGCTGCACGTGTCATCAGTTATTTGACGGCTTGACAGTTCTTTTAAGAGAACCAGCAACTGTGACAGTTGTCACTCATGGCCTCTATTGAATGCAACTGTTTTGGTAAACAGTTAAATTGATGGGTCCCGACTTTAACCACTTAACCACTTACGGGCCCGCCCGCCGCAGGAATACGTCGCTACCTTGAAGAGGAATACCGTTGTTATGGTAGCAGCTAGCTGCCGTAACCCCCGGGAATCCTCTTCTTCAGCGGGCGGTCCTCTTTCAGATAAAAGGGGTCTCTGTGGCATATACGCCGCAAGATCAATTTTATCGGTGGCGGGAGAGGGGCACCCCCTCCCGGTGCCCTCCGCCGCTGCAAAGCCTGTGTATGGAGACGAGTGAGGGCAAGATGGCCCCCACCCGCTTCCATATCACTGCAGGGTGGAAGCAACATCAAAACGTCTCTTCTGCCCAATGCTCTTAAAGTAAAATAAATAAGAAAAAATAATTTGTTTTAAAGCGCCCCGTCCCGACGAGCTCACGCGCAGAAGCCAACGCATACGTGAGCAGCGCCCGCATATGAAAACGGTGTTCAAACCACACATGTGAGGTATCGCCGCGTGCGTTAGAGCGAGAGCAATAATTCTAGCCCTAGACCTCCTCTCAAACTCAAAACTGGTAACCTGTAGAATTTTTTAAACGTTGCTTATGGAGATTTTTGAAGGGTAAAAGTTTGTCGCCATTCCAACGAGCGGGCACAATTTTGAAGCGTGACATGTTGGGTATCAATTTACTCGGCGTAACATTATCTTTCACAATATAAACAAATTGGGCCAACTTGTCTTATTTTTTAATTCAAAAAGTTAGTTTTATTCTTTTCAAAAAGGTGCGAGGTCTTGGCAATGTGGCTCTGGGCTAGCAGGTGTGAGGTCTGGGCAGCAGCTCTGGGCTAGCAGGTGCAGGGTCCAGGCAATGGCTCCAGGCTAGCGGGTACAGTCTTCATGCAGCGGCTCTGCGCTAGCAGGTGCGAGGTCCAGGCAGTGGCTCCAGGCTAGCGGGTACAGGGTTCATGCAGCAGCTCCAGGCTAGCAGGTGCGAGGTCCGGGCAGCAGCTCCAGGCTAGCAGGTACGAGGTCCGGGCAGTGGCTCTGGGCTAGCAGGTGCGAGGTCCGGGCAGCAGCTCTGGGCTAGCAGGTACGAGGTCCGGGCAGCGGCTCTGGGCTAGCAGGTGCGAGGTCCAGGCAGTGGCTCCAGGCTAGCGGGTACAGGGTTCATGCAGCGGCTCCGGGCTAACAGGTGCGAGGTCCAGGCAGTGGCTCCAGGCTAGCGGGTACAGGGTTCATGCAGCGGCTCCGGGTTAGCAGGTGCGAGGTCCGGGCAGCGGCTCCAGGCTAGCAGGTGCGAGGTCTGGGCAGCGGCTCCGGTCTAGCAGGTACGAGGTCCAGGCAGCGGCTCTGGGCTAGCAGGTGCGAGGTGCAGGCAGTGGCTCCAGGCTAACAGGGTCCAGGCAGCGGCCCCCAGGCTAGCGGGAGCGGGGTCCAGGATGGTAAAAAAACCTTGAGTGCAGCAGCCACCCCCCCTTCCCCTAAAACTTGAGCCCTATCTCAAACCAGCTATATGTACAAGAGCCTCTGCTCTCCCGGGTCTCTGCCAATTCATTGGCTGAGACAGTAAGCGGTAACTATTTGCTCCCGCTGCTGTCAATCACAGCCACTGAGCCAATGAGGAGAGAGAGTGGGCTGGTGGGGCAGAGCCAAGCTCTGTGTGTGAATGGACTTGGAAGCGAGTCTGCTTGGGTGCCCCTCCCCAGCTGGGCTGACTCTAGGTATTTAAGGAGGCCTCCCCCTGCCAATCCAGATCGGAGATTGATCAGGGCTCCCTGAAACACCCCAGGCAGCTCCACCTCTCCTCTATTTCTAGAATCCTCTAGAAGGAAGAGGGAGGTCTCAGTGAGGCTGCCGGTGAATCACCAGCTGCTAAACTCTGAGCCACTCCCAGCCCACACAAAATCAAAACAAATAGGCTTGGCTGCCAGCTAGGCCTGCCTAAATTTGCCTGCACTACCAGAAAAATCCTAACCTCTAGCACCTGACTATGAAAAGGGTGCTACAAAACTAACAGAAAATATTTTTTATGGATAAAAGTAAAGTAAGGTGGTGTTCTATCAACCAAGTAACTTACATTTCCCAATATAAAGGTTGGTAAATCCGTCCCGAAAGTTGCTTCACGATAAGCTGGCAACCAACCATGCTTCGCTCAACCCCCTTCGTAGAAGCTTCTTGCAAGCTTAGGCAAGCCATCTCCCTTGGCCAATAAGATCTCCCATACCCCGTTCCTAATCGCTGGTACTCTAAAGGGGTTAAATACCTATGCCACTAGTATAACGCTCAGGGCTTTAAAACGTTCTCTCAACTACGCTTAGATTTTGACCTACCAAACTCGTACTTATTTTACTACTACCAGCTTCGGCATGCTATACAGGCCCAGTTTGGTTCCCTAAAAGACCCCACTGACCTGCCACCGTTGGAAAAATTTCTCTGACAACCGGATCCCACTAAACTTATTTCCACTTATTACGCAACCCTGCTGACCGATTCTAACCCCAGATTCCCATAGAGCTCAGGACAAATAGACCTCTATGGACATCTCCTTAGAGGACGAGGACTGGTCGGAATTCAGTGATACCTACAAAACGTCTGTCATTGCGTCCCGAGACCGAATCATAGAAGTTAAGATTTTCCACCAGACCCACCTTTCTCCGGCGAGGTTGCGTGGGATGGGTCTCCTGTCCTTGGGCCGCTTGCTTCCGCGGCTGCGGCCAAGAGGCTGATTTCTTACACTGTTTTTGGTCATGCTCAATAATTCGGGACTTCTGGGGGGTGCCTTTGTCTCCTCGGCGTTGGGCCTCCCAAATATAATTCACCCCAAGAACTGCCTACTAGGCATTTTTGGGGACTTACTCCTTTCAAACGCATGCCAAGAGACTGTTCCGTATACTTTATTTTTATGCTAAAAAGACCATTCTACTGTCCTGGAAGGGTGCACAGACCTCTTTGAAAGCCCTTTGGCTGAAACTTATTAATGACTCCATCCCGCTATATAAGCTTACTTTTGAAATCCGGAAACGGACCAAAACCTTTCATAACATTTGGGGTAGGTGGCTGGCTAGCTAGCCCACTTACTCTTTCCCAGCACCGACTGAAGTACACTTGTTTGGCCAGTGTTGGATAGTGCCCTAAGGATCTCTAACGTATAGACTCCCACCTTTGTTGTGCCCGTATTGGTCTACATGCACCTTTTCCCAGTGTGCCTACTGTATATCTTTTGGTACAGTGATTGTGTTTTTTCTTTGTGTGTGTATTTTTTTCTGTTTCTCAGTTTGTTAAAAAACCTCAATAAAAATATCTTAAAAAAAAAAAAAAAAAAGATCTCCCATACCGCCAGGTTTGATGGTTACCCAGTGATCTGGGTCCAAGATTTTTAAGTCTATAGATACCGCGATCTTTGTGTCTTGGTTGATGAAGGAAGCAGATCATCCTGAACATAGGATGGAAGCTCTTCTTTTCGGAAGTATTTTAAAACTTCAGGAGAGACAAGTTTTGGGCAGACTTGGTAGGAGTATGTAGTTTGGTCACGTTTTTTATTGCTGTCTGTAACTCTTGAAGAGATTCTATCTGGAAGAGATTCCACCTCTCCCTTTTATGTTCATGTGGCAACAGGACAAGAAATGAGGGGGAGTGGTTGTCACCGGGGACAGGAAGACCCACAACAGGAGAGGCTGGTCAATTTGCAAGAGAATTTTACCCAAATTTGTGAATGTAGTGAACCTTCAGTTTGCAAAGAATAAAAATAAAACAGCAGATGATTGGATGATGGAAGCCAGCTGAGCTTTACTTCATTCACTAAGCTCTGGGGAAAACTCCTGTGCAAAGCAAATAGTCTATTTGCCTTTAGTAAAGTAAAGCGGAACTAAACCCTACTATCGTTTTCAGCCAAGGAAGCTGCCATCTTGGTCTCTGTTTGATCTTCAACTGCCATGGTGCTGCACATGTGATCAGTTATGACACCGGCCATTGGATGGTTTGACAGTTTGGTTGAGAGCACAACCAATGTACAGTTAAGTTCTGGGAATGTCTCTATTTAGGTGGGATCTGACAGGGCTTTCTGTCCGATCCTGCTAAACCCGATTACAGGCAGGGACCCGCAGGCCCCTTTGGTGTGTAGGAAAGGTTCCAGTGTCCAGCTACCTTCCTGTGGCTACTAATCCCAGCAACACCTCTTCAGGCACTGCCAGCCGACCTGGCTGGCAGTTCCTTTCAATAGCCCTCCTGGTTTATCTTCCACCACTCCTCCCTGAAGAGCTCCTGGACATGCTTGTTGACTCCTGCTTACCTCACACCTACCTCACACCTGCTCCTGTTCCTCTGGACAGGACTCCTTCATGTGTTTTGAAAGGAACCCTCCAGCACCCAAATCCTAGGCCCAAGGTCACCCCCCTTTCCAGACTAGGAGGCTACCCTCAAGGGCCTCCGACAGCCTTCTTATCACTCCATCTCCAGCTTCCACCCAAACTCACAATGCCCCTGCTGACCTGACCCAGAGTATTTAGGAGGTCCCTCCCCCTGCCAACCCATTTGGCCGGGAATTGGTTGGGGCCCTCGTCAATACTCAAGGCAGCTCCTCCTAACCTCCCTTCCCCATTCTTCTGCAAGTTTCCGCAAAGTTCCAGCAAGTAGGAGAAGGTATCAAAGATACTCAAGGCAGCTCCTCCTAATCTCCCTCCCATTCTTTTGGAAGTTTCTGCAAAGTTCCAGCAAGTAGGGGAAGGTATCAGAGATGCTGCCTGATGAGTCATTCTATCCTACCTAGATCACTTACCCCCAGGTCAAGGTTACCTAGAGGGCTACCCTCAAGGGCCTCCGATAGCCTTCTCCGCATTCCATTTCCACCCAAAACTCATACTGCCCCTGCTGGCCTGACCCAGAGTATTTCCGAGGTCCTGCCCGAATATTTCCTTTATTGCAGTTTCTTAGACTGACTCTACAACCAATCCTCCATGGAGATCTACTGGATGTGCTTGTTGACTACTGCTGTCCTCACACCTGCTCCTGTGCCTCTGGACAGGACACCTCAATGTGTTTTGAGAGGATCCCTCCAGCGCCCAAAACCCCAGGATCCGAGGATCCCCCCAGACTAGGGGGCTACCCTTAAGGGCTTTTGACATCCTTCTCAGCACTCTATCTCTAGCTTCCACCTAGAGTATTTATGAGGACCCTCCTCCTACCAGCCCATTTGGCCAGGGATTAGTTTGGGGCAATTCTCAAGGCAGCTCCTTCTAACCTCCCTCCCATTCTTTTTGATGTTTTGGAAGTCCCAGCAAGTAGGGTAAAGTATCAGAGATGCTGCCTGATGAGTCATTCCAGCCTACCTGGATCACTCACCCCCAGGCCCAAGGTCACCCTTCCCCCCCCCCCCCAGACTAGGGGGCTACCCTGAAGGGCCTCCGACAGCCTTCTCAGCACTCCATCTCCAGCTTCCAACCAAACTCACACTTCCCCTGCTGACCTGATCCAGAATATATAGGAGGTCCCGCCCCCTGCCAGCCCTTTTGGCCGGGGATTTGTTGGGGCCCTCGTCAATACTCACGGCAGCTCCTCATAACCTTCCTCACATTCTTCTGGAAGTTTCTGCAAAGTTCAGACAAGTAGGAGGAGGTATCAAAGATACTCAAGGCAGCTCTTCCGAACCTCCCTCCCACTCTTCTGGAAGTTTCTTCAATGTTCCAGAAAGTAGGAGAAGGTAGGAGAAGGTATCAAAGATACTCAAGGCAGCTCCTCCTAACCTCCCTCCCATTCTTCTGGAAGTTTCTGCAAAGTTCAGACAAGTAGGAGGAGGTATCAAAGATACTCAAGGAAGCTCTTCCGAACCTCCCTCCCACTCTTCTGGAAGTTTCTTCAATGTTCCAGAAAGTAGGAGAAGGTATCAAAGATACTCAAGGCAGCTCCTCCTAATCTCCCTCCCATTCTTCTGGAAGTTTCTGCAAAGTTCAGACAAGTAGGAGGAGGTATCAAAGATACTCAAGGCAGCTCTTCCGAACCTCCCTCCCACTCTTCTGGAAGTTTCTTCAAAGTTCCAGAAAGTAGGAGAAGGTAGGAGAAGGTATCAAAGATACTCAAGGGAGCTCCTCCTAATCTCCCTCCCATTCTTCTGGAAGTTTCTGCAAAGTTTCCACAAGTAGGGGAAGGTATCAGGGATGCTGCTTAATGAGTCTTTCCAGCCTACCTGGACCACTCACCCTGACCCAAATTCAAACCACACCGGCTTGGCTGCCAGCCAAGCCAAACAATTTAACTACTGAAAAAAAACTATGTAAAACACTCTACACTAGAGGGTGCTACAGAGGTTAATTAAGTGTTTTATAGTATGATTACTCCAGAAATTGTACTTTTTTTTTTGGCCGAGTCTTGATAGTGCTCTGCTGGGCATCTTTGAGTTCAAGGGACTTCATTTTAGTAGGTTTTATTTTTTCCTCTTTTGAAATTTGATGAACTGGGGTTGGGGGGGTAGGCAAAGGTTCCAGTCTCCTGAAAGTAAACACGGCAGCGACGTCACAACGTCACTTCCGGCACACAGTATTCACAATCACTGTTTTCGACGATCTGAATACTTTAAAGTGTAAAGGAGGGATTGGGGGTCTTTTAGACCCTTGGGTCTCTCCATAAAGAGTACCTGTCACCACCTATTACTGTCACCAGTACTTTTTTTTTTTTAAACACAATTTAATAATTTAATAATTTAATAATGTAAAAAAAAAAAAAAATTTAAAGTGCCCCGTCCCCGCGAGCTCGCGCAGCAAAGAAAATGCATACGGAAGTCACGCCAGCATATGTAAACAACGTTCAAATCACACATGTGAGGTATCGCCGCGATCGCCAGAGCGAGATCAATAATTCTAGCACTAGACCTTCTTTGTAACTCTAAACTGGTAACCGTAAAATAAATTATGGAGATTTTTAGGTACGGTAGTTTGTCGCCGTTCCACGAGTGCATGCAATTATTAAGCGTGACATATTTGGTATCTATTTACTCGTCGTAACATCATCTTTCACATTATATAAAAAATAATTGGGCTAACTTTAATTTATTTTATTTTTTTAATTCACGAAAGTGTATTTTTTCCCCAAGATGTTGCATTTAAAACACCGCTGCACAAATACCGTGTGACATAAAATGTTGCAACAATCGCCATTTTATTCTCTAGATTCTTTGCTAAATATATATATATATATACTATTTGGGGGGTTCTAAGTAATTTTCTAGCAAAAAATATGTATTTTAACTTCTAACAGATGTCAAAAAAGGGTTAAACCTAACAAATATATATATATTTTTTAGTAATCTCTCCCAATATCAAAGTTCCTTGTTCCTGGTTACCAAGCTGATCGATTTTGTCCAGAGGGATTGATTCTCAGCATTGGGCTGCTTAGTTTTTACTGCCTTGCCGGAAGGTTTTATTTTTATTTTTTTCGAGACCTATGCTATTATTTTGCCTGTCACTACTGCTCTTGCTGTCTCCCATTATTTAGAGGGAGGGGGGGATATTAAAATGTTGATTGTTGTGTCACTTTCACTGGAAAACATCAAATTATAGAAGACCCGTTAATCAGGAAGTGTAAGTACAAATTATTGGACCCAAAAGCAAAAGTTTGATGCCCCTCCTTCCTACATGGCTCGGAGAGATGTTTTAATTGTGATGAGTGATGAGTGACATGATAAGTGACATGTTAAAGTACCCCCTCCTCCCCACCCCCACCCCTAACCTTATCTAACCTAGACCCCACCACCAACACCCCCCCCCCCCAGGTGCTTACTTACCTGTCTATGATGACAGCATCAGCCTTTTCTATTGTTTGCATCCTCAAACCTGAAACCTTCTGAGGTTTGCCTCCCATAGACTAGAATGAGTCCTACACGAGAGATGCTAGGCCAGTGATGGTGAACCTCGGCACTCCAGATGTTTTGGAACTACATTTCCCATGATGCTCCTGCACTCTGCAGTGTAGCTGAGCATAGGGTGACCACGTGTCCCAGATTGCCCGGGAGTCAGAACAGTCCCACATTTTGCAGGTCTGTCCCGGGCACCTTCATTTCAGGACAATACAGTGTCCCGGAATGAAACTGACACAGCTACCCACCCACCCCGGGCCAATCTGATGCCCCCCAAAAAAAGCCGCCACGTCACCGCTTTATTCCCTGACAGTACTTGTCCTGGCTGGGAATGTCTGGAGGAGCACAGTCCCCGCCCCCCGATTATGATTGGAGAAATCCTAAATCCCGCCTCTTGTGTCCAATCACTCTGCTGTGATTCGTTACACCACAAGCTGATTTTTGGGAAGGGGGGGTGTCCCTGAATGGCAGTTTGGACATGGGGTCACCCTAGCTGGGCATAATGGGAGATGTAGTTCCAAAACATCTGGGGTGCCAAGGTTCACCATCACTGTGCCCTTTTGAAGTCCATGAAGGAAAAATAAAAATCAGTGGTCCCCCCCCCCCCCATCAACATTCAGTATATTACCAAAAGTATAGGGACACCTGCCTTTACATACACACTGGAGATGTCATCATGTGACGGGGCTGGAGACGCCGGAAAAAACATAAGTATTGGGATCTTGTCTTTATGGACAAAGCAAGGTCCATAAAGACATGGATGAGCGAGTTTGGGGTGGATGAACTTGACTGGCCTGAAAAGAGTCCTGACCTCAGCCTGATAGAACACCTTTGGGATGAATTAGAGCGGAGACTGTGAACCAGGCCTTCTCGTCCAACGTCAGTGCCTGACCTCACAAATGCTCTTCTGGAAGAACGGTCAAACATTCCCATAGACACCCTCCTAAACCTTGTGGACGGTCTTCCCAGAAGAGTTGAAGCTGTTATAGCTGCAAAGGGTGGTTTGCGACAGGCGCTGTGATTGGATGCCTATCAAGCGTCCAATCATAGCAGAGATGACATGAAGAGGATTGGAGAAGACACCAAGGACTCAGAGGGAGTGCGGAGGACGGCCCGGACCTGAGAAAGGTAAGTGCCGGGGGTGGGGGGGGCAAACTGGCAGCATATTCATGTGTTAGAATGGCCCAGTCACAGTCCAGACCTAAATCCTATTGAGAATCTGTGGCAAGACTTGAAAATCGCTGATCACAGACGCTCTCCATCCGATCTGACAGAGACAGAGATATTTTACAAAGAAGAATGGGCAGAAATGTCCTCTAGATGTGCAAAGCTGGTAGAGACACCCCCAAAAAGTATTGACTCTGGAGGTGCCATACAAATGCCCCTCCCCCCCACAATTTTCACATATTTATTTGTAACATTTATAATTTTCCTTCCACTTCACAATTATGTGACGCTTTGTATTGGTCTAAAAATCCCAATAAAATACATTTACATTTTTTGGTTGTAACATGAGAAAATGTGGAAAGTTTCAAGGGGTATGAATACTTTTTCAAGGCACTGTAGCACTCTAGGAAATTAATTATCGGAGTATATTAGAGTTTAGGTCCAGTAGTTGCTTTTTTATTTTTTTATTTGGCCAAAAATACATTCCTTGTACCAAGTAACATAATCCAGAAAGTCTGCAAAGTTTTTTTTAAATTTCTTTAATTTGTGAAATGCATAAAATATTACACTCGGTCCTCACTGAAGTGTCACGTTTCAGATGTAAAATATCAAAACCAAGTAAAATACGTTTAAAAAAAAAAAAAAACACCTTATAAATTACGGCTTGAAATATGCTAAGAATTCACATGACTCTGAACTAGTCGTTTCTTGAGAAAAAGGCACAGAAAAACAATGGGCCAGATTCAGATACAATTACATTGGCGCAGAGTATCAGAGATACACTACGCTGCCGTATTTTACCAGGCTGTACGACGAATTCAGGTAGATTTTGTCCCTTACGGTACGGCGGCGTAGTGTATTTCTCGCCGCGTAATCGAAATACGCGATCAGGGGGCGTGAAGCATTTAAATGAGGCGCGTCCCCGCGGCGATCGAACTGCGCATGCTCCGTTCAGAAATTTCCCGCCGTGCATCGCGCGAAATAACGTCGATACGTCATTCGTTGTTTGAGTAGCGTCGTTTACGGACATTCCTGTTCCCGGACGTTTAACGTCAAAAATAAAAAAAGACGTCGGAAAACGTAGAAATTCGACGCGGGAACGACGGCCATACTTAACATGGGCTGTCTAATGTTAGAGCAGCAAAAAGCTGGTATAGTGTTACGCGGCAAAAAGATGACTAAAGGTGCCGTAAGAGATTGCGATTGACGTTCGTAATTTCGTGGATCGCCGGCAAAAGCTCATTTGCATACCCCGACGCGGGAAACGACGGGAAGTCCACCCAGCGGCCGCAATTTTATTGCAGCGTAGATCCGAAGGCGTACGAACACGTAATCCAGTCGGATTGACGCCCGCAGCCGTAATTTCATGGTTTGAGGTTTCAGAGTAGTGAAAAAACGCGCGTAATTCGAAAGTACTCCAGTCTAACGCGAGATAGACAGGAGTAATCGCTCTGTGAATCTGGCCCATTGTTTTTTTTATTTTTGTGCAGAAAACGCAAAAGGGGTGTGGCTTTTTTTTTTTAGCATACCTTTCACTTTCTTAGATTAGATTCCAATATATTTTTATCAATTTTCCAAAAATGTCACAAAACACACACAAAAAATAAAAAAAAACACACACACAAAAACAAACACAATCAGCTTATTACCTATATTATATATTACATATATTATTATAGACCATGCCTATTGATAACAGAGATATCCATTCTAATCACTAAAACAACTAAATTGCAAAATTATACAAAAACCTTTCTATAAATTCCTAATTCGACAATTTTTTTAATGATTTAAAAAAATCCAAATTAACATCATAATGATGATGTACCCATTTTTGCGATTTTTATATTTAAATTTCAAATTAAACATCCTGATATATATATATTTTTTTTATGATGATTAAAAATCATAATTAACATCATTATAATGATGATGTACCCATTTTTGAGATTTTTTTTTTAATTTAAATTCCTAACTAAAACAGCTAAATTGCAAAATAATACAAAACAACTTTCTATATTTAGGAGAGAGAAGGGGGAAAAAAAGGGGGGAGGGGAGGAATACATATAGGGTTGTTTCACATGAATATACTAAATAAAATATAGAATCTTTTTCCACTACACTTTGTTAATTAACCACTTAAGACTCGGACCATTATGCAGTTAAAGGACCTGGCCCCTTTTTGCGATTCGGCACTGCGTCGCTTTAACTGACAATTGCGCGGTCGTGCGACGTGGCTCCCAAACAAAATTGGCGTCCTTTTTTCCCCACAAACAGAGCTTTCTTTTGGTGGTATTTGATCACCTCTGCGTTTTTTTATTTTTTGCGCTATAAACAAAAATAGAGCGACAATATAAAAAAAATGCAATATTTTTTACTTTTTGCTGTAATAAATATCCCCCAAAAAATATATAAAAAAACATTTTTTTCCCTCAGTTTAGGCCAATACGTTTTCTTCTACATATTTTTGGTAAAAAAAGAATCGCAATAAGCGTTTATTGATTGGTTTGTGAAAAATTTATAGCGTTTACAAAATAGGGGATAGTTTTATGCATTTTTATTAAATTATTATTATTTTTTTGCTACTAATGGCTGCGAGCAGCGATTTTTTTCATGACTGCGACGTTATGGCGGACACTTCAGACAATTTTGACACATTTTTTGGACCATTGTCATTTTTACGGCGAAAAGTGCTAAAAAAATGCACTGATTACTGTGATAATGACAATTGCAGTTTAGGAGTTAACCACGAGGGTGCGCTGTAGGGGTTAAGTGTGACCTCGTATGTGTTTCTAACTGTAGGGGGGCGGGGCTGGACGTGTGACATCACTGATCGCCCTATATCAGGGTACAGACGATCAGCGACACTGCCACAGAGAAGAACTTCAGCTCCTGTGACCGATCGCGGGACACCGGCTGCGATCAGGTCCGCGGGTCCCGCGGGAGAGGTCACAGAGCTTCGGCTCCACGGCTGGTCTCCTTAAGAGGACGTACAGGATTTCCCAGCCGTGCCCTTCTGCCGACGTATATTGGCATGAAGGGGTCCTTAAGTGGTTAACTTCAACTTTTTACTTAAAAATGTAAATAAAAAAAATCCTCAAAAATGGGTGCATCATCATCATAATGATGTTAATTATGATTTTTAATAATCATAAAAAATTTTTTTTAAATGTTGGATTAGAAATTTAAATTTAAAAACTCTCAAAAATGTGTACATCATCATCATACATGTTGAAGGTACTGTACTGTATATGATACTTTTTTTTTTTTGCACTAAAAGTATAATTTTCGGGACTCCAGGTTCTAGGTCCAAGCATTAATTTTAACTTTAATTTTAACTTTTTAAATGTAACATTTTTAAATAATCCTGTGTATATGAATATTGCTTGAACCTACAAGTAGGGGTAGATCCCTCAGAGCTTACACTGTAAAAAAAAAAAAAAAAAACTGTTTGAGTAAATTAAAATTTAAACAAAATTATAACTTTTGAGGAAAAAAAAATTATAACTCGCGGTGCTTAAAATTTTTCTGGGTATTTCCTCACAATTTTACACTTAAATAAATAAATAAATAAATAAATAAAAATCCTAGTTTCAGGCCATGAAGACTATTAGCACTTACTCTCTTCTTTAAAAGAAAAAAACGATTACAGTTCTCTCTATTTCTTTCCCCGACCTGTGAGAAGGTTAAAGCATTTAAATTGCTGGAAGCCATTTTTGAGTTGTCAGTAAAGTCTTTTCCTCGAGGTTCAGGCTAACACTTTAAAGACGGCATTGATTGTAATCTATTAGGCTTGGAGAGGATTTAAAAAAATAAAAAGAAAACATAAAATGAATTTAACAAACATGGGAGTGCCAACACTATTCCACAGTTCAAACAGAGGCTATGATTTCACACCTTTACTTTTTTTGCTCTAGGATAAGATTTGATCACAAGTGTTTAGAACACTTAGCTCCAATTTTTTGTCTTGCCTTTAGCTAGCAATAAATATACAAAGCCCTCTGGAAATAAACTCTGACGTATAAAAATGAAAAAAATAACTTTATTTAAAAAAAAAAAAAATTAGTTAACATTTTTATTACAAAAAATAATTATTTCTCTTTAAAAAAAATAGAATAAAAAATAATAACAATTAACAAAAATCAAATGGTTGTATTTTTGTTCACTTTTTTTTTATTTTTTTTTATTAAAACATTTAAACAGTACAAAAATACAAACCATTTCACATGGCCATGTTTTTAAACTTTACAACTTTTATTACCAATTTTATTAAATATTTTTAAACTTTAATCCCTATTAGATTGTAGGCTCTTCTGAGCAGGGCCCTCTTAATCCTCTTGTATTTTATTGTATTTTAACTGTATTGTCTCCCATTTATATTGTAAAGTGCTGCGTAAACTATTGGCGTTATTTAAATCCTGTATAATAATGATAATACATACTTTACCACATTTTCCCTATAATAAAAATTAACTTTATCTATAAAAATACATATTGTAATAAGTAATAATAATAGTAATACTACATTAATAAATATATATATTTTTTACTTTAATACATACTTTACCACATTTTCTCCATAATAAAAATTAACTTTATAAAAAAAAAAAAAAAAATGTAACAATAATTATAGTAATAGTAATATAATAATATATAATTTTTAACTTACGTTGAAATGAATCTGTTTCCTAGTATACACACCCTAAAAAATCAATAACATACTATAAACATGTTTATTTTTCTTTAAGGGTGGTATAATGGTTAGAATTGAATATTTGTAGCATATCTTTATAGTTCTACATTAAAAACACTTTCTTTTTTTTAAATAAAACATTTAGACAGTAAAAAAAATCCAAAACATTTCACATGCCCATGTTTTTAAACTTTACAACTTTATTACATACTTTAATAAATATTTGTAAACTTTATTACATACTTTACCACATTTTCCCCCATAATAAAAATGTACTTTATCTAAAAAAAAATACATACTGTAATATGCCATAATAATAATGGTAATAATACTTTAATAAATATTTTACTACATACTTTACCACATTTTCCCCATAATAAAAATCGACTTTATCTAAAAAAAATACATATTGTAATAACTTAAACGTGTTTTTGTTTTTTTTGCATTTTGTATAGGTGGTTTAATGGCTAGAATTTAATATTTATAGCATATCTTTATAGTTCTACATTAAAAATTCTTAATTTTTTCAATAAAACATTTAGACAGTAAAAAAAATCCAAAACATTTCACATGGCCATATTTTTAAACTTTACACCTTTATTACATACTTTAATATTTTTAAACTTTAATACATACAGTACTTTACCACATTTTCCCATTAATAAAAATGTACTTTATCTAAAAAAAAAAAATCACATTGTAATAATGTAAACATGTTGATTTTTTTTTTTTTGTTTTTTTATAGGTGGTTTAACTGTTAGAATCGAATATTTGTAGCATATCTTTATAGTTCTACATTAAATAATACTTATTTTTTTTATTAAATGAAACATTTAGACAGTAAAATAAAATCCAAAACATTTCACATGGCCAAAATTTTTAAACTTTACAACTTTATTACCGACTTTATTATTTTTAAATTTGAATAAATACTTTATCACATTTTCCCCATAATAAAAATGTACTTTATCTAAAAAAAATACAATATAACGTAAACATGTTTATTTATTTTTTGTAAATAAAACATTTAGACAGTACAAAAATACAAAACATTTCACATGGCCATATTTTTAAACTTTACAACTTTATTACATACTTGAATAAATATTTTTAAGCTTTATTGCATACTTCTCCCCATAATAAAAATTTACTTTAAAAAATGTACTTATTTTTAAAAAAAATACATATTGTAATAACTTAAACATGTTGATTTTGTTTTTTTGAATTGAATATTTGTAACTTATCTTTATAGTTCCACATTAAAAATACTTCTTCATTTTTTTTAGTAAATAAAACACAAATAAAAAAAATAAAAAACATTTCACATGGCCATATTTTTTAACTTTACAATTTTATTACATACTTTAATCAATATTTTTAAACTTTACCATATTTTCCCCATAATAGAAATGTACTTTAACCACTTAAGACCCGGACCAAAATGCAGGTAAAGGACCTTGCCCCTTTTTGCGATTCGGCACTGCTTCGTTTTAACTGACAATTGCGCGGTCGTGCGACGTGGCTCCCAAACAAAATTGGCATCCTTTTTTTCCCACAAATAGAGATTTCTTTTGGTGGTATTTGATCACCTCTGCGTTTTTTATTTTTTGCGCTATTAACAAAAATAGAGCGACAATTTTAAAAAAAATGCAATATTTTTTACTTTTTGCTATAATAAATATCCCCCAAAAATATATAAAAAAACATTTTTTTTCCTCAGTTTAGGCCGATACGTATTCTTCTACGTATTTTTGGTAAAAAAAATCGCAATAAGCGTTTATCGATCGGTTTTCGCAAAATTTATAGCGTTTACAAAATAAGGGATAGTTTTATTGCATTTTTATTAATTTTTTTTTTTTTTACTACTAATAGCGGCGATCAGCGATTTTTTTCGTGACTGCGACAATATGGCGGACACTTCGGACAATTTTGACACATTTTTGGGACAATTGTCATTTTCACAGCAAAAAATGCATTTAAATTGCATTGTTTACTGTGGAAATGACAGCTGCAGTTTGGGAGTTAACCACAGGTGGCGCTGTAGGGGATGTGAGACCTAATGTGTTTGTTTACAACTGTAGGGGGGTGTGGCTGTAGGTGTGACGTCATCGATCGCGTCCCCCTATTACAGGGATGACGCGATCGATGCTGCGGCCACAGAGAAGCACGGGGAAGCCGTGTGTACACACGGCTCTCCCCGTTCTTCCGCTCCAGGGACGGATCGCCGCACTCCAGCGGCGATCGGGTCCGCGAATCCCGCGATCCCGGAGCTTCGGACCGGGTCGTGGGCGCGCGCCCGCGGGCGCGCGCCCGCGACCCACGGCTGGGTACTAAAATCAACGTATATATACGTTGATGTGCCCAGCCGTGCCATTCTGCCGACGTAAATGTGCAGTAGGCGGTCCTTAAGTGGTTAAAGAAAAAAAAAAGACATATTGTAATAAGTTAAACATGTAGATTTTTATTTATTTTTTTATAGGTGGTTTAACTGTTAAAATTTTATATTTGTAGCATATCTTTATACTGTATATTAGATCATTATATTCATTAAAAAAAAACATACAATTACCCTAAATTACATAAATAAATGACTGTGATTTATCCTTCTAATTTATGAAGCTTTTATCTACAATGATATATACATAATCACATTTGTTGACACAATTATATAATCACGTGTAATCATGTACTTTTTTTTTTTTTTTTTTTTTACAATCTTGGCACACCTTGCTTTATTTTATTATGACTACATTTAATAGTTTTAAGGCTGGGTGTTTCCTTAATGACTATAGATTGGGAAACAGGCCTGTTTGTCAACAGTTCCATCAATGCAGGTAGCCACACGTTGTGAATGTTTGGAGTCGCTTGGATTTTTTTTTTTTTAAGCTTTTTTTATTCAATGTCAGGGCAATGCAGCGTTCATTGATTTACTGTAGAGGACAGCAATAGGCAGTAACCACTACGAATGGTTATGTAGCGTAGTTCCACCCAACTTATCCCCGAGCAATACAAAATAAACAAACCTTGTGTAGAGACCAAATAGGCCTTACTGTTACTCCGCAAGTCGGAACCAAAGAGGCAATTTTTTTTTTCTTGTGGTTTCCAAAACAATTCATTATTTCAATTTTTTTTTAATTAATTTTTTTCTTTTATAAAATAAAACTTGGCTAAGTGATAACTAAATAGGCGATTTTTCTTCTTGAGAAACCGTGATTTCCAAGACAATAAATTCTTTCGAATTTTTTATTTTTATTTTATAAAAATAGAATTTGGCTAAGTGATAACCAAAGAGGCGATTTTTCTTCTTGAGAAACCGTGATTTCCAAGACAATAAATTCTTTCGAATTTTTTATTTTTATTTTTATAAAAATAGAATTTGGCTAAGTGATAACCAAAGAGGCGATTTTTCTTCTTGAGAAACCGTGGTTTCCAAAACAATGAATTCTTTTACATTTATTTTTTATTTTAAATTATTTGATTTATATTATTATTATATTATTATTTAATTGTTAAAATGTAAATTAAAAAAAATATATCCTAAAAATGTCAAGTACCTGTATCACTGGATCACCCTTTTTATTTTTTTTATTTCTGGTTCTAAATATGCTCATCCTAAAACTGTCATTGTGTCAATAAATATAATTGCACAATTACTTTAAATTTTTAATTACATTTTTCACAATTAAACATACAGAGAGGTAAATGAAATAAAAGCAATTATTCTATAAAGATAATTGTTCTGTGGGTATTAATATATATATATATATATATATATATATATATATATATATATATATATATATATATATATATATATATATATATATATATATATATATATATATATATATATATATATATATATATATATATATATATATATATCCCAATAAGTTACATAGTTGGCTGAAAGTCCATCTAGTTCAATCAATAAATAATAAAAGAAAAATCTTACAATCCCATATACACAATCCTATACCCACAGTTAATCCAGAGGAAGGTGAAAACCCCAGCAAAGCTGCTCCAATTTTCTGTTGTAAATTTCTTTTTTTTTCAAACGTCAGTAATTATTTTAGAACAATTGCAGACATTATCACACTTTTATTAATTTTGTTTGATCTTTTTTTTTTATTGCTTGTTAGGATGCTTATTACAATGCAAAGCTGTTTAATGTGTATGCAATTATGGTTGTGTTCTACAAATAAGAATTTTTTTAAAAACAGTTTTATGTATATTTTTGCTTATAAAAATAAGAAATCTATTTTATATCCTTTTTTTAAAAAAAAAAATACTTTAAAATAACTAAAAAAAAAATGTATGTATCTTTTTGCTTATACAAATAAAATACATTTTTTATCCATTTTTAAAAACTGCTTTATTGCAAGTAAAAATGTTTTATGTATATTTTTTGCTTATAAAAATAAGAAATCAATTTTATATCCTTTTTTAAAAAAAATTTTTTTTTTTAAATAACAAAAAAAAAAAATGTATGTATCTTTTTGCTTATACAAATAAATTACATTTTTTATCCATTTTTAAAAACTGCTTTATTGCAAGTAAAAACAGTTTATGTATATGTTTTGCCTAAAATAATAAGAAATCTATTTTATATCCATTTAAAAAAAATGGCTTAATTGCAAGTAAAAAGGTGTATTGTATATTTTTGCTTATAAAAATAACAAATCTATTTTATATCCATTTAAAAAAAAGATTAAATTGCAAGTAAAAATGTTTATTGTATATTTTTTGCTTATAAAAAATAAGAAATATATTTTATATCCATTTTTAAAAAGTGCTTAACCGCAAGTAAAAATGTTTAATGTATATTTTTTGCTTATAAAAATAAAAATTCAATTTTTTTTTTTTTTTTTTTACTGAAGATGTTTTATTACAAAAAAAAAATTAAAAATGAAGCTAAACATGCAACATGGATCTCCCACAAATACAGTAATAAAAAAAAAAATCATGGCATTTTGAGAAAAAGAAAATAAATTCTGGAATCAGTGTTGAATGCTAAAGGTAGGAGGGGGAGGGGAATGGAACACGCAAACTCTCAGAAGTACGCATGGATTGGCGCCTTTCTCCAATAAATACTCTAAAAAGCGCAGGGCTTGTAGAAATCAATTTTATATCCCTTTTTCTTTTAAATAACTAAAAAAAAAATGTATGTATCTTTTTGCTTATAAAAATAAGAAATCTATTTTATATCCATTTAAAAAAAAAAAAGGTTCAATTGCAAGTAAAAAGGTTTATAAAAATAAGAAATCTATTTTATATCTTTTTTAAAAAAAAAAAGGTTCAATTGCAAGTAAAAAGGTTTATGAAAATAAGAAATCTATTTTATATCCTTTTAAAAAAAAAAAGGTTCAATTGCAAGTAAAAAGGTTTATAAAAATAAGAAATCTATTTTATAGCCTTTTTAAAAAAAAAGGTTCAATTGCAAGTAAAAAGGTTTATAAAAATAAGAAATCTATTTTATAGCCTTTTTAAAAAAAAAGGTTCATTTGCAAGTAAAAATGTTTATAAAAATAAGAAATCTATTTTATAGCCTTTTAAAAAAAAAAGGTTCATTTGCAAGTAAAAATGTTTATAAAAATAAGAAATCTATTTTATAGCCTTTTAAAAAAAAAAGGTTCATTTGCAAGTAAAAATGTTTATAAAAATAAGAAATATATTTTATAGCCTTTTTTTAAAAAAAAGGTTCATTTGCAAGTAAAAATGTTTATAAAAATAAGAAATATATTTTAGATCAAATTTTAAAAACTGCTTTATTGCAAGTAAAATCAGTTTATGTATATTTTTGCTTAAAAAAAATAATAAGAGATGTATTTTATATCCTTTTTTTTAAAAACATGCTTTATTGCAAGTAAAAACTTTTTTTTTTAATTTATGTATATATTTTTTTTTTTGCTTAAAGTAATAAGAAATCTATTTTATATCCATTTTAAAAAAAGTTTTTTTTTAAAACTGCTTTATTGCAAGTAAAAACATTTTTTTTTATTTATATATATATATATTTTTTTGTTTAAAGTAATAAGAAATCTATTTTATATCCATTTTAAAAAAAGGTTCAATTGCAAGTCAAAATGTTTAATGTAGATTTTTCCTTATAAAAATAAGAAATATATTTTATATCCATTTAAAAAAAAAAAAAAGACTTAATTGCGAGTAAAAAAAAAAAAAATTAGATGTATCTTTTTAAGAATTTATAGCTTAATTTAGAGCAATCTGATTTGGACGTTGTACCTGCTTTTGCCTTCTTAATCCTTTCAAAACTGCCAAAATATTGAAACTAAAGTACCATGAAAGGTTTTTTTTTTTGTTTTTTTTGCGGTGCATTACCTCTGGAAAGCCAGTCTTGCTACTTAGTGGGTTTTTTTTTTAATTATTTGAAAAGAACAGGTAGGGGAAAAACAAAACAATACATTTATATGTTAATGAAGGTTCTCTTTGAGGTGGCCCGTCATTTACATGCCAATATCCAGGAGTTCTTTTATGTGATTAATCTGCTGATACCTGTCTAAACTAAAATTACTCTGTGACAACAAAGCCAAAACCATTGTCTGCTGACAAAGGTGAACCGTGACAGCCCTTCATGATGGCCATCCCAGGTGAATTAGCCCCGAAGATAATTGACGAAATGGAATGCGTGCTTTCAACGCTGAGTGTCCAGGTTTTTTATTTTTTTTTTTGGTTTTTTTTTTTACTGTAAAAAAATACAATGCTACCAGCAACCAATAATTTCACACAACAATCCACCCTAATGAGTTTGTGGCTTGTGCTAAACAAAAAAAACAAAAAAAAAAGTAACAACGGTCACAACAGAAACCATTTGCATGAAATGTTCCAAAACAAAAAAAAAAAAAAACATAAAAAAAAAAAAAAACATAAAAAAAAAAAAAAAAAGTAACAATGGTCACAACAGAAACCATTTGCATGAAATGTTCCAAAACAAAACAAAATAAAAACATTTAAAAAAAATAAAAAAAGTAACAACGGTCACAACAGAAACCATTTGCATGAAATGTTCCAAAACAAAAAAAAACATTAAAAAAAAAATAAAAACATAAAAAAAAAAAAAAAAGTAACAACGGTCACAACAGAAACCATTTGCATGAAATGTTCCAAAACAAAAAAAAACATTAAAAAAATAAAAACATTAAAAAAAAAGTAACAATGGTCACAACAGAAACCATTTGCATGAAATGTTCCAAAACAAAAAAAATAAAAACATTTAAAAAAAATAAAAAAAGTAACAACGGTCACAACAGAAACCATTTGCATGAAATGTTCCAAAACAAAAAAAAACATTAAAAAAATAAAAACATTAAAAAAAAAAAAAAAAGTAACAATGGTCACAACAGAAACCATTTGCATGAAATGTTCCAAAACAAAACAAAATAAAAACATTTAAAAAAAATAAAAAAAGTAACAACGGTCACAACAGAAACCATTTGCATAAAATGTTCCAAAACAAAAAAAAAAAACATTAAAAAAAAAAAAAAAAAAAAAGGAACAACGGTCACAACAGAAACTATTTGCATGAAATGTTCCAAAAAAAAAAAAGTAACAACGGTCACAACAAAAACCATTTGCATGAAATGCTCCAAATAAAAACAAACAAAAAAATAAACATTTAAAACAAAAATAAAAAACTGTGTACTATGATATATTAATAATGGGCCAGATCCACAGAGAATTGCCCTGGCGCAGTGTATCAGAGATACACTACGCCGCCGTATCTTGCCTGGCTCTAAGACGAATCCTGGAAGATTTTGCGCCCTAAGTTACGGCGGCGTAGTGTATTTCTGGCGGCGGAATTCAAATCGGCAGGTAGGGGGCGTGAATCATTTAAATGAAGCGCGTCCCCACGGCGTTCGAACTGCACATGCTCCGTTCAGAAATTTTTCGCGCCGCGCGTTGCGCGAAATTGCGTCGAAACGTCGTCTTTTTTTTTTGTAGCGTAAATTACGTACATTCCTATTCACGGACGACTTACGAATTTATTTTTATTTTTTTATAAATCCGACGCGGGAACGACGTCCATACTTAACATGGCAAGTCTAACTATAGACCGGATAATAGCAGCTTAAACTATACGCCGGAAAAAGCCGACTAGCGACGACGTAAGAGAATGCGACGGCCGGTCGTAACTTCGTGGATCGCCGTAAAAAGCTCATTTGCATACCCCGACGCGGAAAACGACGCAAACTCCACCCAGCGGGCGCAAAAATATTGCAGCGTAGATCCGAAGGCGTACGAAGACGTAAGCCTGTCGGATCGAAGCCCGAAAACGTCGTATCATGGTTTGAGGATTCAAACTGAAGATACGACGCGGGTAATTTAAAAGTACGCCGGCGAATCAGGAGAAACATCAGGAGATACACCGGCGTACTCTCTCTGTGGATCTGGCCCAATATGTACATTGTTTTTTTATAATGATATCCTTAAGCGGGGGTTCACCCGAAAAAAAAAAATTCTAACATTATATCCAGCCCAGTTCTGCCGATAAAATTACGCTGACCTTTTTGTTTTTACTGCCGTAGATAGCGTTTTTTCCAAAGGTTTCACCGCGGCTAACAGTGAAGGGGTTAACCACTAGGGGGCGAGGAAGGAGGTTAAGTGTGTCCCAGGGAGTGATCCTAACTTTTAGGGGGCTCTCTGTGTTCATGCCTCTCTGTGTCCATGCCTCTCTGTGTCCATGCCTTTCTGTGCCCATGCCTCACTATGCCCATGCCTCACTGTGCCCATGCCTCACTGTGCCCATGCCTCACTGTGCCCATGCCTTAGTGTGCCCATGCCTCACTGTGTCCATGCCTCTCTGTGTCTATGCCTTTCTGTGTCCATGCCTTAGTGTGCCCATGCCTCACTGTGTCCATGCCTCTCTGTGTCTATGCCTTTCTGTGTCTATGCCTTTCTGTGCCCATGCCTCACTGTGCCCATGCCTCACTATGCCCATGCCTCACTATGCCCATACCTCACTGTGCACATGCCTCACTATGCCCATGCCTCACTGTGCCCATGCCTCACTGTGTCCCATGCCTCACTGTGTCCCATGCCTCACTGTGCCCATGCCTCACTGTGCCCATGCCTCACTGTGCCCATGCCTCACTGTGTCCATGCCTCACTGTGTCCATGCCTCACTGTGTCCATGCCTCTCTGTGTCTATGCCTTTCTGTGTCCATGCCTTAGTGTGCCCATGCCTCACTGTGTCCATGCCTCTCTGTGTCTATGCCTTTCTGTGTCTATGCCTTTCTGTGCCCATGCCTCACTGTGCCCATGCCTCACTATGCCCATGCCTCACTATGCCCATACCTCACTGTGCCCATGCCTCACTGTGCCCATGCCTCACTGTGCCCATGCCTCACTGTGTCCCATGCCTCACTGTGTCCCATGCCTCACTGTGCCCATGCCTCACTGTGCCCATGCCTCACTGTGCCCATGCCTCACTGTGTCCATGCCTCACTGTGTCCATGACTAAACTGACATTTGACATGGGAGTCTAAGGAAGGGGTGCCCGGCTTTGTAAAATTGGTGCTCCCCAGCCATAGGTTCCCAACAACAGACAACATAGCCATAGGTCCCCCAGACAACAAACTTTGCACACTTGTAGAGGAGAAATGTCGCTACAAGTGTGCCAAGTTTCGGTACCGGGTCCCCAAAGTCACCGGAGAAATGACAGTTTAGCATGGTAGTCTATGAAAGAGGTGTCCGGCTTTAAAAAAATCTATAGGTCCCCCGGACAGCAAACTTATAGAGGAAGAGTGGGGCTAGAAGTGTGCCAAGTTTGGGGTCAAGGGGACCTAAGGCAGGCCGGTACCGGGTCCCCAAAGTCCGGGAGATCAGGCACAAAAAGGTGACTCGAGTATAAGCCGAGGGGGGGGGGGGGGCATTTTCAGCACCAAAAAATTTGCTGATACCCGAGTATATACGGTATACGGTCAACAAGGTCCACCAGGGCTAAACCTGTAACATCTAGTCAGGAGGACCATAATTTGTCAAGTTTCTACCTCTGTGTTGGTAAATGAGCTTCTCAAGTCGAAATGATATCGCCCATTCATTTGAGTTAATCCATTCCTGTACTTTTGGGGGGGGGGGTCTGTAGACTTTGGGGACCCAGAATACATTTTCGGGCCTGATAGAGGGCTCTTGCAATAGCTTGTCTGGGAGTGTCCTCCACTAGGAGGTGTTTTTCCCCTTAACCCTGTTCTCAAGTACCCCCAACGTGAATTACGTCCATCCCTATTCACGGACGACTTACGCAAAAAAAAAAAAAACGACGCGGGAACGACAGCCATACTTAACACGGCAGGTCTAACTATACGCCGGAAAAAGCGCCGACTAGAGACGACGTAAGAGAATGCGACGGCCGCGCGTACGCTCGTGGATCGTCGGAAATAGCTCATTTGCATACCCGACGCGGAAAACGACGAGAACTCCACCCAGCGGACGCCAAAGTGTTGCATCTACGGTCCGAAGGCATACGCCTGTCGGATCGAACCCAGATGCCGTCGTATCTTGAGGGTTCAAACTAAAGATACGACGCGGGTAATTTGAAAGTACGCCGGCGTGCTCTCTCTGTGGATCTGGCCCTTTATGTCTACCGTTATCGAACTTTCTGGAGATTTTTACCTATCAAACCCAAGAGCAGTGGACCCCGTGGACCCCGTAGACCGGTGACGCCCGGCGTCTCCCGCATTTGAGAAGTATCACTGTATTTATCAAAGGTGAAAAAGATACAGGGCCAGATTCACAGAGCCCTTACTCCGGTGTATCTCGCGTTAGACCGGAGTACTTTCAAATTACGCGCGTCGTTTCACTAGTCTGAATCCTCAAACCATGATACGGCGGCTTCGGGCTTCAATCCGACTGGCTTACGTGTTCGTACGCCTTCGGATCTACGCTGCAATAATTTTGCGGCCGCTGGGTGGAGTTCCCGTCGTTTTCCGCGTCGGGGTATGCAAATTAGCTTTTTCCGACGATCCACGAAGTTACGAACGTTAATCGCAATCTCTTACGGCATCTTTTTTGTCGCGTAAAGTTATTCCAGCTGGTCTATTAGACAGCCCATGTTAAGTATGGCCGCCGTTCCCGCGTCGAATTTCTACGTTTTCCGACGTCTTTTATTATTTTTTACGTAAGACGGCTTTGCGCTTCAATCCGACTGGCTCACGTCTTCGTACGCCTTCGGATCTACGCTGCAATAAAATTGCGGCCGCTGGGTGGAGTTCCCGTCGTTTTCCGCGTCGGGGTATGCAAATTAGCTTTTTCCGACGATCCACGAAGTTACGAACGTTAATCGCAATCTCTTACGGCATCTTTTTTGTCGCGTAAAGTTATTCCAGCTGGTCTATTAGACAGCCCATGTTAAGTATGGCCGTCGTTCCCGCGTCGAATTTCAACGTTTGTTTTTATTTTTTCACGTAAGTCGTCCGGGAATAGGAATGTCCGTAAACGACGCTACTCAAACAACAAATGACGTATCGACGTTAGTTCGCGCCAAGGGCTTTTTTTCTGGGGGAACTTGGTGGAACTCAGTTCCACCACCTTTGGCTCAGACCCTTTGGTGCCCGCTCGCCACAATCACTTGTGAACACAGAAGTCCGGTTTCTGTGTTTACAAGTGACTGCTTTGTAACCCCCTGAACTCTGCACACTGTATGTAATGCAATTCTGGTATTTAATGCCCCTTTAAGACCCTTCTACTGTTTGTGAAATCTGAACGGGTCGTGGTTGAGTTCCTGCACCTATTTTCTGAGAAAAAAAGCTCTGGTTCGCGCAATGCACGGCGGGAAATTTCTGAACGGAGCATGCGCAGTTCGATCGCCGCGGGGACGCGCCTAATTTAAATGCTTCACGCCCCCTAATCGCGTATATTTCGATTCCGCCGCCAGAAATACACTACGCCGCCGTACCTTACGGGCCAAAATCGACCTGAATTCGTCGTAGAGCCAGCTAAAATACGGCGGCGTAGCGTATCTCTGAAACTCTGCGCCAATGTAATTGTACCTGAATCTGGCCCACAATTTTTTTTTGTTTTTTTTTGACTATTCCTAAAGCTGTGATTTATGAATAGGTTTAAATGAAGTCTCGAAGTATGCGAAGATTGGTCAGTAGGACTTCTCTTGATGTATGGAATCGTTGTCTAAACACGCATGTGAATGGAAAAAAGAGATAATGTGATTTATTGCTGCCGGTTAATAGCAGCTGAAAAGTTGCAGAAGGAGCCGCCTGAAGTTTTTTTTTTTTTTTTTTTTTTTTTTTTTTTTATATATATCTGACCTCTGAGAGCCCAGCATTTTCTAAGGGCCCCCCTGACACTGCAGGGTTAATCTTCTAAATTGAAGAGGTCGGGAGGAAGGTCAGCAGGACAAACCTTTCCCTCAGGGGAAGACTCCATTATAACTTATCATATGTATCTTGTCTTTACAGGTGTTGGGACTCCATCAGCTGCCTTTGTAGCTTTTTATTTTTTTTATTTTTTTGTTTTTTACTTATTTTTTGATTATTAATTTTAAATTGAGCAGCGGATGTCTATTTTAGTTTACAATGGAAAAACGAAAAGTTACAGGTAAGGGACCCCAAGTGCCAGGAATAGTTGGGGTGCTTGGGTTCACCTAAAAAAAAAAAAAAAGCAGCCGAGCGCTCCCAAATGCCCGAGGCGAGAAAGAGAGCGTAATGAGCCATAAGGCTGGAGACACGCAAGTGCTCAGCGAGGCATTGAAGTCCCGTCCCCGCTGTGCTACATTAAGATACTTTGTAGGCTGCGGCATCTGCCAGAGTTTGAGGTTGTAGGTCGTCCAGTTCGTTGGAATTGTTCCCCACCAGTTCCCCTTCTCCCCCCGACTAAGGAGCATGCTCAATCCCCAGGAGGAACGAGGGGCCCATGCAGGAAGCACTAGAGCAGTGGTCTCCAAACTACGGCAGATGTGCCCCGTTGCTTTCTTTTACTCGGCCCTTGAAGCCATAATCCCCCCCAATGAGACCAATGAAAGGGCACAATTCCTCCCAATGACACCAACAATGGGGCCCAATGACACCAACAATGGGGCCCAATGACACCCAATAATTGGGCCAAATTCCTTCCAATGAGACCAACAATGGGGCCCAATGACACCCAACAATAGGGGGCCCAATTCCTTCCAAAGGGGCCCAATGACACTCAAAAAAGGGACCTAATTCCTCCCAATGAGACCAACAATGGGGCCCAATGACACCCAATAATGGGGCACAATTCCTCCCAATTAGACCAACAATGGGGCCCAATTTCTCCCAATGACACAAACAATTGGCCCCATTGACACAAATGATGAGGCACAATCCCCCCCCCCCCACTGACACCAATGATGACGCACAATAACTTCCACTGAAACAAACGATGAGGCATTTTTTTTTCTCCCCACTGATGTCAGGACTTTTTCTACTCCCGATGGTCACATTCATGGCCCCCCTAAAGTCTGAAGAACAGTAAACCGGCCCTTTGTTCAGAAACTTTGGAGACCCCTGCACTACTGGAGCCCTGGTGCACAACCACCAGCCCCTTGGTACTTAGGCCGGCGATACATGGGCCACATGTAGGTGTCCCAATACTTTTGACAATATAGTGTAACAGTGTTTGTGACAGATATTCTAACCTGACTTATACTGACTGATTTTCCCCAAGAGCAACAAGTCGGCCAGCTTGTAGGACACCTGCCGACATGAGCTCACGAAAGAGTTCCCCTCTATCCTCGTTCCAATGACAAACCAACATTTTGAAATTGCTCTCACTTGACAATGGTCACCAATGGCCACCAGGACATAAAAGAGAGGGTCACTTTCCCCAGTGGGGACGTACAGGGCCGCCATCAGGAATTATGGGCCCCTTTACACAGCTTCAGGCATGGGCCCCCTGGAGCAGAGAACCAGGGCTGCCGCGAATATATAAAAAATATTTTTTTTTTAAAAAGGGGGGGTTGCCATCTGGGGCCCTGGGGACCTCTGGGCCCTTTAATACATTTTTTTTTTATAAAAAGAAATTACAAAAAAGGGGGATTGCCATCCGGGACCTCTGGGCCCTTTAATAAAAAAAATAATAAAAAAGAAACCTCTGGGCCCTTTAATAAAACATAAATACAAAATATATATATAAAAAATAAATAAACATTTATATAAAAAAAAAGGGGGGGGGTTGCTATCCAGGGCCCTGGGGACCTCTGGGCCCTTTAATAAAAAAAAAATATTAAATAAAAATATAAACATTTATAAAAATAAATAAATAAAGGGGGTTGGCCACATGTTGCACTGGGGACCTCTGGGCCCTTTAATAAAAAAAATATATAAACAAAAATAAAAATATAAACATTTATAAAAGAAATAAAATAAAGGGGGTTGGCCACATGTTGCACTGGGGACCTCTGAGCCCTTTAATAATTTATATATATATATATATATATATATATATATATATTATAATATATAAAGGAAATAAAAATAAAAAGTAAAATAAAATAATATATACAATTATATAAAAAAGGGGGGTTGCCACCCGGGGCCCTGGGGGCCTCTGGGGCCTTTAATAATAATACTATTTATTATATATATATATATATATATATATATATAAAAATATATACAAATTTATATATTTTTTATAAAAAAAAGGGCGGGTTGTCATCCAGGGCCCTGGGGATCTCCGGGCCCCCGGGGACCTCCAGACCCCTAAAAAATTAAAAAAATTGGCCCTTTAATAAAAAATAAAATAAAAATATATTAAAAAAAATATTTTTTTATAAAATATAGTTAAAAAAATATATTTTTTAATAAAATATAAATAAATAAAAAGGGGGGGTTGCTATCCTGGGCCCTGGGGGCCTCCGGGCCCCTTACAGGTGTACTGCCTGTACCCCCCTGATGGCGGCCCTGGGGACGTACTATAGACCCAACAGAGTTTCTAAGCTTTTCCTACCACCCTGCGATCTTCTCCGGCATACATTCAATGAAACGTTCCTTTCCCTTTCGCCCCCATAGAAGAGGTAGTCATTCCAATTCATGTGCTGCCTGAGAGACAGGATGACCCCGCAGTATCTCCAGTATCTCTACATGAGATCACAAGCACTTCTAATGCTCAGAAGAGCGAGTTTATCCACCATGATCTCTGTAAGACCCAACCGCTCATATCTGTCTCACGGACTTGATTTTATCAGGTTGGTACATTAGTTCCTCGGAGCCAGGATGACAGCGCCGTATTTAGAGGAAGACAGAAAACTCTTCCTAATTAGTGAACTATGCCTACCGCAATTTCGTAAAATTGTAGACAAATATTTGCTTTAATTGTGTCTCTCTAGTCCTGGAACCGTCCTGCCGATGGGTTTGGAATGTTGCCAAACCCATTTCTGGCCACGTGAAGTAGACTTCGTATCCGTCTACATCCCGGTATGTGGGACCCTCAGACCTGTTTTTTGTAAATAATGGAGGACTGGACCATAGGAAAATATTCTGAGCTCCTTTTTTTTTTTCTTCCCTTTAGCTTGTTGTGTGATTGCATTCTGATTGTACAGTGGAACCTCGGATTACGAGCATAATCCGTTCCAGGAGAATTCTCGTAATCCAAAGTACTCGCATATCAAAGCGAGTTTACCCAAATATTTGTCAGTGGAAACGAAAATAATTTGTTCTGCATTGACTTCAATGGCATGCAATACCGCATGCGGCCAGAAGCGGGGGGGGCGCATCATACCCCTGATGATTTGCAGAAGCCATGAAACGCGTTGGGTTGTCAACTAACGATGCTCAGCTTAGCCTGTTTCAATCATGCATTTTAATAATACCATTATTCTTTATCTGCTTTGATCATGTGATTTCTTGATTATTTTCCGATATTGGCCTACCGCGCCTATTCTGGCACTTCTCTCCTTCATGTAAAAATCATTGTTTTTTTGCTAGGAAATTACTCAGAACCCCCCAAACATTATATATATATTTTTTTAGCAGACACCCTAGGGAATAAAATAATTGGTCACTTTTATTCCTATTACAAGGAATGTAAACATCCCTTGTAATACGATTGGTGTTGTGACAGGTCCTCTTTATGGAGATATCTGGGGTCAATAAGACCTCACATCTCTCGTCCAGGCTGGAAAGCACATCATAGCGTCGTGCCCAGGCTTCCAACGGTCATAGAGAAATCTCTAACATCGTAACATGATCCCGTCACATGATCTCGTCACCAGCCCCGTCACATGATCCTGTCTCCAGCCCTGTCACATGATCCTGTCTCCAGCCCTGTCACATGATCCCGTCTCCAGCCCTGTCACATGATCCCGTCTCCAGCCCTGTCACATGATCCTTTCTCCAGCCCGTCACATGATGCCGTCTCTAGCACCCTCACAAGATCCAATTGTCCAGCCCGTCACATGATCCCGTCTCCAGCCTCGTCACATGATCCCGTCTCCAGCCCCGTCACATGATCCCGTCTCCAGCCCCGTCACATGATCCCGTCTCCAGTCCCGTCACATGATCCCGCCTCCAGCCCCGTCACATGATCCCGTCTCCAGCCCCGTCACATGATCCCGTCTCCAGCCCCGTCACATGATCCCGTCTCCAGCCCCGTCACATGATCCCGTCTCCAGCCCCGTCACATGATCCCGTCTCCAGTCCTGTCACATGATCCCGTCTCCAGCCCCGTCACATGATCCTGTCTCCAGCCCCGTCACATGATCCCGTCTCCAGCCCCGTCACATGATCCCGTCTCCAGCCCCGTCACATGATCCCGTCTCCAGCCCCGTCACATGATCCAGTCACATGATCCCATCTCCATTCCCATCACATGATCCGTCTCCAGTCCCATCACATGATCCCGTCACATGATCCTGTCTCCAGTCTGTCCCATGATCCTGTCTCCAGTCCCGTCACATGATCCCGTCTCCAGTCCCATCACGTAATCAGAACAGACCAGCCTGGGAATGAATACATTTACAGAGTGTTTCTTACACAGGTTAGTCTGAATAAGGGTTAGGAGGGGGGCGGAGTCATTTTAAGAGTTGTTGGGGTTGACCAGAATTCTACTTTAAGCTTGACCACCAAAACCATGACCCCCCCAACATTAAACTAACCTAACCCTGACAGTACAGTAACCACTGGATCCAGTTACAACCAGTAGCTTAATGGCCTGTGCTGCCACAGGAAGGGTGGATCTGGATGAATGATTCATGCCTCATAAGTAGTCACCGGTTTTACTATATTCATACCCGTGATTGATGTGGGTGAACAATTTCACTTGTACAGTGATTACCACTGTCAGTGTTAGGTAACTGGTTCCAAACTGGTAGCTCCCAGTGTTGGATATTTAAAAGGACACAACTGTATAGGATGAAGAACCATCATTAATAAATTCCACTACCTGCAGATATTTTGTATCGATGTTGTAAGGAATTTGTGAAGTAGAACCGGATTTATTAGAAAACGTTGTTGCGTTTCCAGCAGAGTACAAATACAACACAAGGGCTTCTTCCTGGACACCCACAGCGCCACGGCTCCTAGAATAGGTTCCTGGGGAGGTTCAGGTAAGTTTTAGTTTTATTTTAGGTCCTCTCGAATCATTGGAGCAGTGCATGATTATTTTTGGCTGTTCCGGGTCCCACTGGCTTCAGGCTCAACTGCTTCCCTTTGTCTTCTAGTGCAGGAGCCTCCAAGCTTTCTAAGCAAAGGACCAATTTACTGTTCCTCAGGCTTAAGGGGGGCCGGACTGTGGCCAGTGGGAGTAGAAAATGCTGGTGTTTGTGGGGGCGGCAAAAATCCACCTCCCCTGCTTGGTCAGTTAGAAGCCACCCCGGCACTTACCCCATCGCTTGCAGGTGGGCCAGATCCTATGCAACCGGGTTTTGGGCTCCTATGGGTGGTGGGTTGCAGGCTCCTATTGGTGGCGGGTTGCAGGCTCCTATGGGTGGTGGGTTGCGGGCTCCTATGGGCGGGTTGCAGGCTCCTATGGGTGGTGGGTTGCAGGCTCCTACGAGTGGCAGGTTGCAGCCTCCTATGGGTGGTGGGTTTCAGGCTCCTATGGGCGGGTTGCAGGCTCCTACGGGTGGTGGGTTGTGGGCTCCTATGGGTGGTGGGTTGCAGGCTCCTACGGATGGGTTGCAGGCTCCTATGGGTGGTGGGTTGCAGCCTCCTACGAGTGGTGGGTTGCAGGCTCCTACGGGCGGGTTGTGGGCTCTTACAGGTGGTGGGTTGCAGGCTTCTACAGGTGGTGGGTTGCAGGCTCATACTGGCGGGTTGCAGGCTCCTATGGATTGTGGGTTCCAGGCTTCTACACGTGGTGGGTTGCAGGCTCCTATGTGTGGTGGGTTGGAGGCTCATATGGGTGGTGGGTTGCAGGCTCCTAGGGGCAGGTTGCAGGCTCCTACAGGTGGTGGGTTCCGGGTTTCTACGGGTGGTGGGTTGCAGGCTCCTATGCGTGGTGGGTTGCAGGCTCCTATGGGTGGTGGGTTGCAGGCTCCTATGGGTGGTGGGTTGCGGGCTCCTATGGGCGGGTTGCAGGCTCCTATGGGTGGTGTGTTTCAGGCTCCTAAGGGTGGCGGGTTGCATGCTCCTATGTCCTCTTTGCATCCCGTCGGCTTCTGCCGTTCAGCTCCTCCCTCCTCCTAGGTGTCCAGTAGGATTGCCTGTCCTGTCAGCCAATTGGGTGACTGGTGTCAAAACCTGCTTCCTGATTGGCCGGGAGGGAGAATCAGTGTTACAACAGCAAATATTGATTCGCTGTTGTAACACACCTGGGTGGGCTTGGAGCGCACTCTCTGCAACCCAGGCCCACCCTATATTGAAGCCTATTAGAGCCTCTGGCTCTAAACAGTGCTTCAAAAAAACAGGCCCTCCCCATTGGAATCACCGGTGTCCTTAAGGGGCCGGAAGCATAGATAGGAGAGGTGGAGATAGACCAGCGGGGCGCCCTTAATGGATAGCTACCCCGATGGAAGCAATACTGCCCCATTGTTGGCATCAATGGGAAAAATAGGAAACCAACGAGGAAGTCAATAAGGGGACTGGTGTCGATTATTGGAATAGTGCCCCAAGGACCAGATAAAGGCAAGGAAGGGGCCACGTTCGAGCCCCGGCTACAATTTGAAGTCCACTGTTCTAGTGGATTCTAGAATGTAGTGGTTTGGAAGAATCAAACCCTGGGCCTGAATATTCATGTGGTCTCAGCCAATCCCTGGGGGGTGGTTGGTGGACATGTCCAGGCTGAGGAGTGCATAAATAGTCTGGAGCCTGCGGGGCTGCTGCCCTTCTGGGCATTGTAGCTGAAGTATTCATGTGGGCCTAGCCAATCTCTGGGGGGTGGATGAGCATGTCCAGGCTGAGGAGTGCATAAATAGTCTAGAGCCTGCGGGGCTGCTGCCCTTCTGGGCATTGAAGCTGAAGTATTTATGTGGGCCCAGCCAATCTCTGGGGGGTGGATGCGCATGTCCAGGCTGAGGAGTGCATAAATAGTCTGGAGCCTTCGGGGCTGCTGCCCTTCTGGGCATTGAAGCTGAAGTATTCATGTGGGCCCAGCCAATCTCTGGGGGGTGGATGAGCATGTCCAGGCTGAGGAGTGCATAAATAGTCTGGAGCCTGCGGGGCTGCTGCCCTTCTGGGCATTGAAGCTGAAGTATTCATGTGGGCCCAGCCAATCTTTGAATGGTGGATGAGCATGTCCAGGCTGAGGAGTGCATAAATAGTCTGGAGCCTGCGGGGCTGCTGCCCTTCTGGGCATTGAAGCTGAAGTATTCATGTGGGCCCAGCCAATCTCTGTGGTGTGGATGAGCATGTCCAGGCTGAGGAGTGCATAAATAGTCTGGAGCCTGCGGGGCTGCTGCCCTTCTGGGCATTGTAGCTGAAGTATGCAGCAGTTTGAGGTCCCAGCTCAGTGGGGGGCTGGGGTGCCTACTTTCTAAAAAGGAGCCAGAGTCAAATCAAAGTGGGTTCACTGAGGATCTGGCCTGGGAGTTCACGGGAGAAGTCTCTGGCCCGATATTGGACGGAGGCATCCAAGCATATGGATGACAGTGTGATGACAGACCTGAGTGTAGGGTCTTTGTAACTGTTCGTTATTCTAGCCCTTTGGGCATCTGCTCCAGTGTTGCTCAATTAGGACTTTCCCTGTATTTGGAGCTCTGGAGTCCACCTGTGTGTAATTTAATCTCAGAGTAAATACAGCTGTTCTGTGAAGCCCTCAGCTTTGTTAAAACGAACAAGGAAAATCTCCGAAATTTGGACGAAAATGCATTGGGGCCGATAACGAATGCGCATGTCTACACTGCAGTAAAAATAAAGCCCACCTGTAATCCCCCAGGTATTGGTATCTTAGTTGGGCGTGTTGGAAAATTGAACACAATTGTCTATTTGAGCTCCAACACACCGGCTCAGCCTATGGTGATCAGTTCTGTCCGGTGGTACAAAAAAAAAAAACTCTTTAGGGTCGTAGAAGGCCAACTGAACGCCCCTTGTATTGATATGCTAACCGAGTAACGAAATAGACCGCTTTGAACTAAGTAACGTTTCTGGGAATTCCAGGTAATCTTCTATTGTATAATGATTACGATGGAGATAATGTTGCCATTTCAGCCAGGGACTATTATGGGTAATTGCACTTCAATCATAGAAACCGTAGGATGGAGATTTCTTTCTTTTCTTTTCTCCTTCGGGATGGTGACAGCACATTCAGTGTACAAATCTCAGGTAATAATGGAGGTACTTCTGGCCTCTTTCACTCGCCTGCCCCGAGCCGGACAATAAATGTGTAATTCAGGGTGTAGCAGAAAAGGCTAAAAGTCGACGTTGGAAGTGGACGGACCAGAAAAGCTGCTTGGCAACGGTGCAAAATGGCGCCCAAAGGCAAAGTGTGGGTTGTATAAGGCCGGGCAGGTGCATCTCCTTTGTGTTTATACATAACATGATGCCGAAAAGTCAGTGTATAGACACTACTTTATTTTTTGTTGTTGTTTTGAATAGAGTGGGAAGGGTTAAACACACCTGTTGGTTTATTTTTCTCGTTGGGGAGATTTCCTTTCCTTCCTGTCCAGGAGGCACGACTGAAAATTGGAGGAAATCCATACAAAGCGAGGGGAGTTCCCATCTTAGTAGGCAACAAATTTGTTTGTTTTCGTTTTTTTTTTTTTTTTTAGTGCTGTGGAAATTAAAGATTGATTCCTCGATTAATCGTTAATTTTTTTTGATCGATCAACATTTTTTTGATCGGTACTAGTGGTGCAACAGTACGTAAGTGATCCGTGATCCGAACGGGTCACCATATGCGGATCGGCACACCAGGTCATCCACGGAGCTCCGCTGCTGCCTCAGCCATAGAAAAGGCAGCGGCTTTGGCCTAGCTCCCGGAGCGGCGGCCATCTTGGCCCACCCGGTGGCGGCCTAGGTGTGCCTGGAGCGGCGCGATGACGTCATCTCGTGTTCGGCCTGCTTCTCTGGTAAGGCTAAGCAAGCACTAATCTTCCTATACAGTGGGGGAGATGTCTGTGAATATTACAGTGGGGGAGATGTCTGTGGATATTATGGTGGGGGGAGATGTCTGTGGATATTACAGTGAGGGAGATGTCTATGGATATTACAGTGGGGAGATGTCTGTGGATATTACAGTTGGGGAGATGTCTGTGGATATTACAGTGGGGAGATGTCTGTGAATATTACAGTGGGGAGATGTCTGTGGATATTACAGTGAGGGAGATGTCTATGGATATTACAGTGGGGAGATGTCTGTGGATATTACAGTGGGGAGATGTCTGTGGATATTACAGTGAGGGAGATGTCTATGGATATTACAGGAGGGGGAGATGTCTGTGGATATTACAGTGGGGAGATGTCTGTGGATATTACAGTTGGGGAGATGTCTGTGAATATTACAGTGGGGGAGATGTCTGTGTATATTACAGTGGGGGGAGATGTCTGTGGATATTACAGTGGGGGGATGTCTGTGGATATTACAGTGGGGGATGTCTGTGGATATTACAGTGGGGAGATGTCTGTGGATATTACAGTGGGGAGATGTCTGTGGATATTACAGTGGGGAGATGTCTGTGGATATTACAGTGGGGAGATGTCTGTGATATTCTGTGGATATTACAGTGGGGAGATGTCTGTGGATATTACAGTGGGGAGAGTGTGGGGGAGATGTCTGTGGATATTACAGTGGGGGAGATGTCTGTGGATATTACAGTGGGGGGAGATGTCTGTGGATATTACAGTGGGGAGATGTCTGTGGATATTACAGTGGGGGAGATGTCTGTGGATATTACAGTGGGGGGAGATGTCTGTGGATATTACAGTGGGGGGAGATGTCTGTGGATATTACAGTGGGGGGAGATGTCTGTGGATATTACAGTGGGGAGATGTCTGTGGATATTACAGTGGGGAGATGTCTGTGGATATTACAGTGGGGGAGATGTCTGTGGATATTACTGTGGGGGAGATGTCTGTGGATATTACTGTGGATTACAGTGGGGGATGTCTGTGAATATTGCAGTGGGGAGATGTCTGTGGATATTACAGTGGGGGAGATGTCTGTGGATATTACAGTGGGGGAGATGTCTGTGGATATTACAGTGGGGGAGATGTCTGTGGATATTACTGTGGGGGAGATGTCTGTGGATATTACAGTGGGGGAGATGTCTGTGGATATTACAGTGGGGAGATGTCTGTGGATATTACAGTGGGGGAGATGTCTGTGGATATTACAGTGGGGGGGAGATGTCTGTGGATATTACAGTGGGGGAGATGTCTGTGGATATTACAGTGGGGGAGATGTCTGTGGATATTACAGTGGGGGAGATGTCTGTGGATATTACAGTGGGGGAGATGTCTGTGGATATTACAGTGGGGGGAGATGTCTGTGGATATTACAGTGGGGGGAGATGTCTGTGGATATTACAGTGGGGAGATGTCTGTGGATATTACAGTGGGGGGAGATGTCTGTGGATATTACAGTGGGGGGAGATGTCTGTGGATATTACAGTGGAGGAGATGTCTGTGGATATTACAGTGGGGGAGATGTCTGTGGATATTACAGTGGGGGAGATGTCTGTAAATATTATAGTGGGGACTGTATATGGTGGTGATCCGAAAAATGTATGTGCATTATAATTAATTGAAATTAGTCTATTTAAAAAATCGATTAATCGAACACGAAAATTTTAATCAGTAACAGCCCTAGTTTTTTTTTAGGGTCATTCATTGTGATCACAATTTGTAAATTCGTACATCCGTACATTCATAAATTCATACATTCGTACGTTCGTAAATTCGTAAATTTGTACATTCATAAATTCATAAATTTGTACATGCATAAATTCATAAATTTGTACCTTCATAAATTCATAAATTCGTACATTCATAAATTATTACATTCATAAATTCGTACATTCGTAAATTATTACATTCATAAATTCGTACATTCGTAAATTCATACATTCATAAATTTGTACGTTAATAAATTCGTAAATTCGTACATTTATAAATTCGTACATTAATAAATTTGTACATTAATAAATTCGTAAATTCGTACATTCATAAATTCGTACATTCATAAATTATTACATTCATAAATTTGTACATTAATAAATTCGTAAATTCGTACATTTATAAATTTGTACATTAATAAATTTGTACATTCGTAAATTCATACATTTGTAAATTCATAAATTCGTACATTGATAAATGTATACATTAATAAATTCGTAAATTCGTACATTCATAAATTCGTACATTCATAAATTTGTACATTAATAAATTAGTAAATTCGTAAATTCATACATTTGTAAATTTGTACAGTCATAAATTCGTACATTCATAAATTTGTACATTAATAAATTCGTAAATTCGTACATTTATAAATTTGTACATTAATAAATTCTTAAATTCGTACATTCATAAATTCGTACATTCATAAATTCGTACATTCATAAATTCGTACATTCATAAATTTGTACATTAATAAATTAGTAAATTCGTAAATTCATACATTTGTAAATTTGTACAGTCATAAATTCGTACATTCATAAATTTGTACATTAATAAATTCGTAAATTCGTACATTTATAAATTTGTACATTAATAAATTCTTAAATTCGTACATTCATAAATTTGTCCATTTGTAAATTAGTAAATTCGTAAATTCATACATTTGTAAATTCATACATTCATAAATTCGTACATTCATAAATTTGTACATTAATAAATTCGTAGATTCGTACATTCATAAATTCGTACATTCATAAATTTGTACATTCGTAAATTCATACATTCATAAATTCGTACATTCATATATGTATACATTAATAAATTCGTAAATTCGTACATTCATTAATTCATAAATTCGTACATTCGTACATTCATATATTTGTAAATTCATACATTCGTAAATTTGTACATTCGTGAATACGTACATTCGTACATTAGTAGATTAGAAAATTCGGAAATTTGAAAGTCCGAAAACCCGAAAATTTTTCAATCTGAAATAATAACTAACTATTAAATTATAGGTATTGTAATTTCCTTTCAAATTTGGCTGTTAGTGAAGGTAACAAATAAAAAAGGTATCCGAAGTTACAAATTTCCTGAAATAACAAATGCTGCATCTAAGCAAATGGAACACAACAAGTTAATAATAAATAATAATAATAATAAAAAGTTTTTTTTATTATTATTATTAATAATCCGTTACGTTCCATTCGTTTAGATGCAGCATTTGTTATTTCGGAAAATGATTCATAACTTTGAAATAAAAATTTGTATTCATTACATTCACTAACAGCCAAATTTAAAAGAAAATTACAATACCTTAAACTTAATAGTTAGTTATTATTAGTTAACTATTATTTCATTTTTCCGAATTTACTAATTTACAAATGTAATTACCGTATATACTCGAGTATAAGCTGCGTTTTTCAGCAAATTTTGTTGGCTTATACGCAAGTCACCATTTTGCGCCTGATCTCTACAAGTGTGCAAAGTTTGTTTTCAAAGTCGGTCACCCCTTCCATAGACTCCCATGTTAAACGGTAATTTCTCCGGTAATTTTCGGTACTGGCCGGCCGTGGGCCCCCTGGAAACTTGGCACCCATGTTCTCCTCTACAAGTGTGCAAAGTGGACACCCTAGGCTTATACTCGAGTCAATAACGTTTTCCCAGTTTTTTGTGGTAAAATTAGGTGCCTCGGCTTATATTCGGGTCGGCTTATACTCGAGTATATACGGTATGTACGAACTTACGAGTGTACGAATTTATGAATATTAGGGAAATTGAATTAAACAGGTTTTCCTTAATGTGAATATTTCTGAATTAACAAATTTGTCGAAAAATTTGTTAAAAAACTAATTTGGAGGGAAAATAATTGCACATGCCTACATCTTAGACAGTTGGCAGGTGAACAGGTTACCTGTCACCTGATTGGCTGAAATGACAGGCGCTGTGATCAGTCGTCCAGTTATAGCAGAGGAGGAGACTGGAGAAGACATCGAGGAGCGTAGAGGACACCGCCGGCGTGACCTGCTGCCCTACCAAGACAAGGTAAGTGCCCGGCGGGTGGAGGATGCACACTGGCAGCATTTGATGGGCACAGTAGCGGCAATTGATGAGCACACTGGCAACAATTGATGGGCACAGTTATGGCAATTGATGGGCACAGTGGCGGCAATTGATGGGTACAGTAGCGGCAATTGATGAGCAGCACACTGGTAGCAACGGATGGGCACAATAGCAGCAATTGATGGGCACACTGGCAGCAATTGACGAGCACACTGGCAACAATTGATGGGCACAGTTATGGCAATTGATGGGCACAGTAGTGGCAATTGATGGGCACACTGGTTGCAACTGATGGGTACAGTAGTGGCAATTGATGGGCACAGTGGCAGCAATTGATGGGTACAGTAGTGGCAATTAATGAGCACACTGGTAGCAACGGATGGGCACAATAGCAGCAATTGATGGGCACAGTTATGGCAATTGATGGGCACAGTAGTGGCAATTGATGGGCACACTGGTTGCAACTGATGGGTACAGTAGTGGCAATTGATGGGCACAGTGGCAGCAATTGATGGGTACAGTAGTGGCAATTGATGGCTACAGTAGTGGCAATTGATGGGTATAGTAGCGGCAATTGATGGGCACACTGGCAGCACGTTAAGAACCTCTGTGTAGCCGTCTTCTGTGAGTCACCCTTTGTTTGTAACACAAGGTCTTCAATGTTTAGGATTCCTTCCCAGAGTCCTTTGCTGAGATCTGTTGCCATAGAGAACATTTATTTTGATCCGTGAAGCACGCAAGGAGGTGACAGTCGGCCATTTTATGATTTACTTCAGGCCATAAATACCACACATTGTGATGCGTCTCGCTCATAACTTCCACTAGATAGACGGTGAGATTAGAGCGGGTCCGGCACTTACTGGAATTTATTTTTTTGCAGAAACTGTAAATTGTGAGGGAATTTCAGCCGTCACTTCCACTAATGACTGCATTACACTCGGTATATATCATGTGCGCTGTGACAGTTGCAGGGACTGGCGTCTTGTGCGGGGAATGGAGGGAAATATTTGGTGAAATGGGAAAGAACGGGTAGGGCATTGGTGATCCACACAAATAATACCTGCCGTCTCTTGTAGGCCTAGTTCTGGTAGTGTCCCGTTATTGGGAGGCCAGAGTTAGGATTCCCTACAGCACTGATTCTAGATCAAGTCGTACCACCACTACACGTAACCCATACTACTAATACGTTTACACTTGGAGAAGGGGCCACCAAACTGTGTCCCATGGCTCGGGTGTAGCCCTTGTTTGTATCTAAGCCTTGGGATGTCATTCCTCCCACTGATACGAGGCGCGATTCTTCTGACTGATACCAACAATGAAGCACCATTCCTTCCACTGACACTAACGATGAGGCTCCATTCCTCCCACTGACACCAACAATGAAGCACCATTCCTTCCACTGACACCAACGATGAGGCTCCATTCCTCCCACTGACACCAACAATGAAGCACCATTCCTTCCACTGACACCAACGATGAGGCTCCATTCCTCCCACTGACACCAACAATGAAGCACCATTCCTTCCACTGACACCAACGATGAGGCTCCATTCCTCCCACTGACACCAACAATGAAGCACCATTCCTTCCACTGACACCAACGATGAGGCTCCATTCCTCCCACTGACACCAACAATGAAGCACCATTCCTTCCACTGACACCAACAATGAAGCACCATTCCTTCCACTGATACTAACGATGAAGCACCATTCCTTCCACTGACACCAACGATGAGGCTCCATTCCTCCCACTGACACCAACAATGAAGCACCATTCCTTCCATTGACACCAATAATGAAGCACCATTCATTCCACTGACATCAATGATGAGGCACCATTCCTCCCACTGACACTAACAATGAAGCACCATTCCTCCCACTGACACCAACAATGAAGCACCATTCCTTCCATTGACACCAATAATGAAGCACCATTCATTCCACTGACATCAATGATGAGGCACCATTCCTCCCACTGACACTAACAATGAAGCACCATTCCTCCCACTGACACTAACAATGAAGCATCATTCCTTCCACTGACACCAACAATGAAGCACCATTCCTTCCACTGAGACTAACGATGAAGCACCATTCCTTCCACTGACACCAACAATGAAGCACCATTCCTCCCACTGACACCAACAATGAAGCACCATTCATTCCACTGACACCAACGATGAGGCTCCATGCCTCCCACTGACACCAACGATGAAGCACCATTCCTTCCACTGACATCAATGATGAGGCACCATTCCTCCCACTGACACTAACAATGAAGCACCATTCCTCCCACTGACACTAACAATGAAGCACCATTCATTCCACTGACATCAATGATGAGGCACCATTCCTCCCACTGACACTAACAATGAAGCACCATTCCTTCCACTGACACCAACAATAAAGCACCATTCCTCCCACTGAGACTAACGATGAAGCACCATTCCTTCCACTGACACCAACAATGAGGCACCATTCCTTCCACTGACACCAACAATGAAGAATCATTTCTTCCACTGATACCAACGATGAAGCACCATTCCTTCCACTGACACCAACAATGAAGCATCATTTCTTCAACTGACACCAACAATGAAGCATCATTTCTTCCACTGACACCAACAATGAAGCACCATTCCTTCCACTGACACCAACAATGAAGCATCATTTCTTCCACTGACACCAACAATGAAGCACCATTCCTCCCACTGACACCAACAATGAAGCACCATTCATTCCACTGACACCAACGATGAGGCTCCATGCCTCCCACTGACACCAACGATGAAGCACCATTCCTTCCACTGACATCAATGATGAGGCACCATTCCTCCCACTGACACTAACAATGAAGCACCATTCCTCCCACTGACACTAACAATGAAGCACCATTCATTCCACTGACATCAATGATGAGGCACCATTCCTCCCACTGACACTAACAATGAAGCACCATTCCTTCCACTGACACCAACAATAAAGCACCATTCCTCCCACTGAGACTAACGATGAAGCACCATTCCTTCCACTGACACCAACAATGAGGCACCATTCCTTCCACTGACACCAACAATGAAGAATCATTTCTTCCACTGATACCAACGATGAAGCACCATTCCTTCCACTGACACCAACAATGAAGCATCATTTCTTCAACTGACACCAACAATGAAGCATCATTTCTTCCACTGACACCAACAATGAAGCACCATTCCTTCCACTGACACCAACAATGAAGCATCATTTCTTCCACTGACACCAACAATGAAGCACCATTCCTCCCACTGACACCAACAATGAAGCACCATTCATTCCACTGACACCAACGATGAGGCTCCATGCCTCCCACTGACACCAACGATGAAGCACCATTCCTTCCACTGACATCAATGATGAGGCACCATTCCTCCCACTGACACTAACAATGAAGCACCATTCCTCCCACTGACACTAACAATGAAGCACCATTCATTCCACTGACATCAATGATGAGGCACCATTCCTCCCACTGACACTAACAATGAAGCACCATTCCTTCCACTGACACCAACAATAAAGCACCATTCCTCCCACTGAGACTAACGATGAAGCACCATTCCTTCCACTGACACCAACAATGAGGCACCATTCCTTCCACTGACACCAACAATGAAGAATCATTTCTTCCACTGATACCAACGATGAAGCACCATTCCTTCCACTGACACCAACAATGAAGCATCATTTCTTCAACTGACACCAACAATGAAGCATCATTTCTTCCACTGACACCAACAATGAAGCACCATTCCTTCCACTGACACCAACAATGAAGCATCATTTCTTCCACTGACACCAACAATGAAGCATCATTCCTTCCACTGACACCAACGATGAGGCTCCATTCCTCCCACTGACACCAACGATGAAGCACCATTCCTTCCACTGACACCAACGATGAGGCTCCATTCCTCCCACCGACACCAATGATGAAGCACCATTCCTTCCACTGATACGAAGCACCACTCTTCATACTGACACCAACAATGAAGAACCATTCCTCCCACTGACACCACTAAAAATGTGGGCTGAAATCGGACCTGAAACGGTAAATGGAGATTCGCCAAACTCTTGCTGTGAGCCGCTGTGATTTCTAATGTGAACCCAGCCTTACAGAGGAGGTCTGGTGCTGGAATTTACTGCCTGTGATCTGATGTTCACAGTGATACCTCCAGGGCTGGTGCAAGGATTTTTGAGACCCTAGGCATTTTTCCGCCCCCACCCCCTTGGCCCCACCCCTGACTCCACCCCTTTTCCCTGCCCATGTAAACCCCACCATGAAATTCCGACAACAAATGTCCGGTGGAGCCTACACGCGGTCGGAATTTCCGACAACAAGCTCCCATCGAACATTTGTTTGTCGGAAATTCTGAGCGTGTGTACACGGCATTCGAGTTGGGGAGAGTCAAGAATCAGCCATCCTATTACACCGTACACACGATCGGAATTTCCGATGGCCTAAAATCCGATGGAATTTTTCGTCGGAATTCCGTTCAAGCTGTCTTGCATACAACACTGTCAGAACGCGGTGACGTAAAACACTACGACGAGCCGAGAAAAATTAATTTTCAATGCTTCCGAGCATGCGTGGACTTGATTCTGAGCATGTGTGGGGTTTTTTCTCCATCGGAGTTGCACACAGACGATAGCAATTTCCTATCGTTCTATTTCTAAACACCGACAGAAAAAAAATCCGATGGGGCCCCACACACAGAGGCGGCTCTTTAATTAGGCAAATTAGGCGGTCGCCTAAGACCTCACACTCACAGGGGCCTCGTGGCCGCCTAACTTACCCAATGCATTACCCCAGTTTTGAGGGACAGGGGACCTTAACGCTGCTGTGATCAGGCAGCGTTAGGAGCCCTGACTCAGGAGCCGGGGCCACCAGCGTCCCTAACAACCAGTGAATATCGGTGACACCACCCCTTGTGACGTCAATGACATCACAAGGGGGAAGGGTCACTAGGTGACATCAAGGGATGGCCCCCGCTCCTTAAATATTAAAGAGCAGGATCTGGGGGATCTTGTTAAAGGGGGCTTCCAGATTCCGATAAGCCCCCTGCCTGCAGACCCCCAAAACCACCGGCCAGGGTTGTGGGGAAGAGGCTCTTGTCCTTGAATTACTTTTACCATCATGGGTGTGAGTGGGACCCCATGCCAAGTTTTGCCTAAGGCCTCATGAAGCCTAGAGCCGCCTCTGCCCCCACACGATCGGAAATTCCGATCGTGTGTACGCGGCATATGTGTGCGCTCTGTGCATTGTGAAACCCCCAGACATCCAGGGAATGGCTCTTTTTTTTTTTTATTCTCAATAAGGGCCCATCGCTGAGAAATTACCATTCTTACCTTCCAGAACACAGGCGTTTATTGCGTTTTTGTCATAAAACACACACCTTGACAGCTGAGATGGTTGTAGAACCGGTGTGTGGTTAATTAGAACTGATAATAAAAATAGCTTTGCCTGGAGCCTGGTAAGAAAATAAATCGCACCTGGGAGAGAGCAAAATTACCCTAAAATTCATGCCCCGCCGCGGAGGAGGGAGGCGAAGACTGTAGCTGTGGGAGGATGTGTCATTAACGGAGGTGGGGGGAGGGGGATAAGGACAGCTAAGGCGAAAGGTCTACTTAAAGTCGATCGAAATCCAAGAACAAAATTGCAGATTACCATTGCTTAGATGTGGCAGCTGCATTCCTTTCTTTCTTTTTTTTGATCTGGTTATTTCGTGGGACTTGCTATCCAAGGATAACAATCAGTGGGTGGCTGGTAGGTTCTTCTTTGGGAGGGGGCAGCAAACAAACAACACCCCCCCTGACGGTGTGGAAGAGCACCCCCCCCCAAGCAGGAGGTCTTGCCCACTTGTGTGGCAGGGCTGTGGTGTCCTCTCTTGGAGTTCGGGCAGCGGCCTCTGCGGCCAGAGGCGGCTCTAGGCTTTGTGAGGCCTTAGGCAAAACTTGATATGGGGCACAATGCGGGGCTCAAAATGTTAAGTCCTGAGCTACTAGCCAGCCCTTAAGAGTTAATCGTCACCAGTTGCCCCACCCCATGCCTACACTGCACCGCCCCCTAATTCCGCCACTAAACACGCCTATATCGGCAGGTTACAGTAGTACAGTGGCAGGTTAGTGTAGTATAGTGGTGGTAGAATGGCAGGTTAGGGCAGTATAGTGGCAGGTTAGTGTAGTTTAGTAGCGGTATAGTGGCAGGTTAGGGTAGTTTATGGTGGTATACTGGCAGGTTTGGGTAGTATAGTGGAGGTAGAGTGGAAATGGTAGGGTAGTATATTGGCGGTAGAGTGGCAGGTTAGGGCAGCATAGTGGCAGGTTAGGGTAGTATAGTGGCAGGTTTGGGTAGTATAGTGGTTGTGTAGTGGCAGGTTAGGGTAGTATAATGAAGGTAGAGTGGCAGGTTAGATTAGTATAGTGGCAGGTTAGGGTATCATAGTTGTGGTGTAGTGTCAGGTTAGGGCAGTATAGGGTGGTATAGTGGCAGGTTTGGGTAGAATAGGGCGGTACAGTGGCAGGTTTAGGTAGTATAGGGTGGTATAGTGGCAGGTTGGGGTAGTAGAGGGTGGTATAGTGGCAGGTTTGGGTAGTATAGTGGTAGTGTAGTGGCAGGTTAGGGCAGTATAATGGCAGGTTGGGGTATATAGGGTGGTATAGTGGCAGGTTTGGGTACTATAGGGTGGTATAGAGGCAGGTTTTGGTAGTATAGGGCAGTATAGTGGCAGGTTTTGGTAGTATAGGGTGGTATAGTGGCAGCTTTGGGTAGTATAGGGCAGTATAGTGGCAGGTTTGGGTAGTATATGGTGGTATGTATAGTGGTAGGTTAAGGTGGTATAGCGTCAGGTTTGGATAGTATAGGGCAGTATAATGGTAGGTTTGGGTAGTACAGGGTGGTACAGTGGTGGGTTTGGGTAGTATAGGGCAGTATAGTGGAAGGTTAGGGTAGTACAGGGTGGTACAGTGACAGATTTGGGTAGTATAGGGTAGTATAGTGGCAGGTTTGGGTAGTATAGGGTAGTACAGTGGCAGGTTTGGGTAGTATAGGGTGATACAGTGGCGGGTTTGGGTAGTATAGTGGCAGGTTTGGGTAGTATATGGTGGTACAGTGGTGGGTTTGGGTAGTATAGGGCAGTATAGTGGCAGGTTAGGGTAGTACAGGGTGGTACAGTGGCATGTTTGGGTAGTATAGTGGCAGGTTTGGGTAGTATAGGGCAGTATAGTGGTAGGTTTGGGTAGTACAGGGTGGTACAGTGGCAGGTTTGGGTAGTATAGTGGTAGTGGCAGGTTAGGGTAGTACAGGGTGGTACAGTGGCAGGTTTGGGTAGTATAGGGCAATATAGTGGCAGGTTTGGGTGGTATAGTGTCAGATTTGGATAGTATAGGGTGAAATAGTGGGGCAGGTTAGGGCTGTATGCCGTGACAAGAACACTCCCAGTCTTTGGGAGGAGGCAGCCACACCCCTGGCTCCGCCCACTAACTCTGGGTACCTCGAGAGATATTGAAGATCCCCGAGGGACAGCCCAACCTGATAGCCTCCCCCTCACCGCTGAGCCGCCCGCTGACCCGACCAACTTGGCCAAGATGCAAGGGGGCGGGGAGAGTGCAGGGGGCCCACTCATTAGGATAGCCCTGGGCGGCGACCCGCTCCCCCCCAACTGATGTGGGGGGGAGCTTATTTCTTACCCCTTCTGTACATCTTCCCTGGTCAAAGTAGAAGAGCAATTGGTGTTAAATCCCAGCAGCCCCGAATACCCTCTACAAATCCTATGAGTTCCCCCCTTACCTCCTCCATTACATCCCACCGACTGAAAGCAAAGCACAGCAGAGAAAGTTCCTGTGGGATCGCGGGATCTACGTTTCTTTTTTCCACTTGTTTAGACTTGTTTGGCTATAACCTGCTCAATGAGTAACCACATACGAAAAAAAACTCAAGCTTCGGGTCGGGTAGCTGGCAGAGGCCCAGGGATCTCATAAAAAAATGTTACACGTTGTAGTTTTTGTAAAATATTTAGTTGGCCATGGTAAGAGGAAACTAAAGTGGAACCTTGGATAATCCGCTCCAGGAGAATGCTCGTAATCCAAAGTACTCACATATCAAAGTGAGTTTCCCCGTAGAAGTCAATGGAAACGGAAATAATTTGTTCCGCATTGACTTCTATGGCATGCAATACCGTATATGACCAGAGGTGGGGGGGGGGGCGGACAGCCTCAGAAACACCCAAAAAAGGCCTGAGGACAGCTCGGCTGAAAACCTCAGAAAGGTTCAGGAACAGAATATTTCTGATGTTTTCTGAGCATTTCCGAACAGCTCAGATCGGCTCTGCTCAGCTCCAGCCCCCCCCCCCCACCTCAGGCCAAACACGGTACTGCACACCACTTTGGCTTAAATCCTGCTCGTTTTGGGAGATAACACTCGCAAACCGAGTCAGGTTTTTAAAAACAAAATACAGTGCCCGTATTGCAAAAACGCTTGTCTGATGGAGGTCACACATCACAATGGATTCCAAGGACCACATTCCCCCGAGTCTCTCGGGTGCCGATGGGCAGCAATTCCCACCTCCCTAGCCAGTCCTGGCTGTTTCTGTGATTCATAAAAGGTGCTATTACAGCACTGGTGAGACCGCACTCCCCCTGCCCGAGCCGGCCAGATATAGTAACCTGGGGGGCAATTTCCCCCCTTGCCCCCCGTAGTGACGCCACTGGTCCCCCTCTGCCTGGGGGCGGCGGCTTCCCCCTTAAAAATGCCGCCCAAGGCAAACACATTATTTGCCTCGCTTTAGATTCGCTCCTGTGCAGGACCAGCGATTCATCTCAGAACCAGTGAGAGGGACCTGCAGGAGCAACTCTGTATTACAACCCGTGTAGATATAATGAGCAGTAATTCATAAATATATAGAGGAAATCTATATGTGACCCCAGTGACTTTTTTTTTTCATACTTGACCAGAGTTCACCTTTAAGTGAGTTGGCAGAGGGTTTATAGTTTAGTTTGATAGGAAACCATTTACCAAAGGGTCCCTGCAACTCACAAAACTTGTCGGTCCTGCCCTTCGAGACTTTCCTGGGTCTAGCTTCTGCTTTGGTAACCTAAGTAAACTAATTAGCAGAAAGGTCAAGAGACCCAAACAGGAGGCTTTTCTTGTAGCTTCAAGCATACAGTAGAGGTTGATTTATTTACCACTTCGCGACCGCCCTATAGCAGTTTTACCAGGGGAGGCCCGTCCATTAGGGGCGCCCGGGCGCCGCCCCCTCTTTCCAGGCTACCCCGTATATGCAATGGATAGATTCATGCATAGCCCCCCTGTAGCGATGACACTGGTCCCTTGTGCCTGTGGGCGGCGATGCCCATGGCCGCCCCACTATTCATGCGTCTGGCCCCTTTCAGGGCATCGGGTGCCATGAATTACAGCGGCCTGTTTTTTTTTTGCCAGCTATTTGCCACCTATTTGCCAGCACACCACGGATCACGGAAATAGGTGCAGAGTTTCGGAGCCGCATAGGGCTCCTTTGTCAGGCATGCCTGACGAAGAAAAGAGGCCAATTAAAGGAGCCTGCCGACTTTCACCATCGCCCTCTGTGGAGTCTTCCCCCGGAAGTGTTGTCCCGTGACGTTCCAGGCCGGTTCCAGCCTCTTCCTGGTGGCCAGAGGATGTGCTCCAGACCGAGCTACAGCCCCACATCAATGCAGCTGTGCGCAGGAACCGAATCCGGACCCAAGGACCTCCCCAAGGACTTAAATTTACACAGATGAGCCTTTTATTTTCTTCTCTCCTGTAAGTGTGTTTACCTACCTTGCCAATAAATACCGTTTTAATACTGTGCTTAGGTGATGCTTCCTTTCTCTACCTTTATGCCTGAAGAAGGGGCCCTGCGCGACTCCGAAACAGTCCACCTATTTTTGTGTTTTTTCTCAATAAAAGAAACCTTTTGGGCGGGAAGTGTTGATCCATGGTGGGCTGGTGGTGAATATGTTCGCTTGCTGGATGTTTCCAGGACCGGTAATCTGTCAGGTCATCTGTGGTCAGTGCACCCCGTTGGAGGCAGGGGTCTACCACAAGCTAGTGAACCCTATAGCAGACTACTGCGGATGAACCACAGAGTGGATATGGCGGAGGGTTTTGCTGGGGCACAGACAGGTATCCTAAAGGAAGCTTGAGCTCAAGATTCCCCAGGACTCGGAGTCTAAGACCCAGCTGGTATTCACCAGAGCCTCTAGTGGCGAGGATAGCCTTTGCTGCAACTGGGTCCAGGTCGCGGCCCCTGGAGTCCCATAGGTCACGCTCCGTAGGGAGAGAGGGGAAGCAGCCACTCGGACACAAGGGATAGTGAAGGGTAAGCCGAGGTTGGGGAAACAAGCAGACAAGGGACAGGCCAAGGGTTAGGGTCACAGGCAAACAGGAGTAGTCGGAGACGAGCCAAGATCGGTACACAGAGATAATGTAGCACACTGCAAGCAGGAACACAATTCTAACAAACAATGTTGATCAGCACAGCAGACCAGCAGTGCAGTGGTTAATATAGAGTTCCTGGGGTGGAGCCATACAGGGAGGAGAGATGATAAGGGCAGTCAGATAAGAGAGTCTGGCCTCTAATGAACACATGAAGAGAAGGTAAGCCGCCAGACATTGTTGCATATCCATGACATAATCGCTACAGCACCCGACATTTTTAGAGCCAGGAACCTCGTGCGATCGGAATATTGATAAGACTTTAAATGCAAACAGACTGTTCACGTTGCACCCTGTAAAGGGAATTTTCTCCTGAGCTTAGTAAATGAGAAGAAGCTCTGCCGACTCTTCCATCATCCAATCCAATTTTTTGTCGATGTGTATTGTCAGCCGGTGACGCTGGTTCCACCCAGGTGTAGAAGTCATTTTTTCGCACCTTGACGTTTTTGTTTTTTAATTTAGTGTCTTTTGAAGATAATCTCATTGTTTCTTCTACCCCCGCTTTTCCAAAAACTGGTCAAGTATTCGAAGAATTAAGCACTTCAGACACACAGTGAATATATCAAATAATTACCTGTCACCGGGTTTGACGTGTGGAACAAAATGTGCACTTCTGTAGGTGGTTTGGTATGAAGGTTAATGATTTTCGGCGTGTTCCTTGGACTGAAAGTCAACATTGCTGCTCAACCTCATTCCCCTCTGACATCTGTGAGCCCCCCACCCCCACAATCTCCACACCTGATCTGTGATGGAGAATCCAGAGAAGATTGGAATTCGTGTTCTCGCTCGTCAACTGCGACTTTAACCACTGACCGGTTTGTCTTCCCTTGGCTCATGTTCCAGGTGGGGCTTCAAGACATTGGTGGGGTTGATTTAGGCCCCTTTCACACTCGTATGACTTGCCTCCCGATTTTGGGACTGCAAAGTAGTACGACTTCCAGGGATGGACTGGCCATTGGGACTACGGGGAGTTTCCCGGTGGGCCCATGGATCAGTGGGCCGACTTCAGTGACAGCGGACCGCCGCCCCCCTACGTTCCTCTGTCTCTCCCTTCCCGCAGCGCTCACCTGGGGGGGAGCAAAGAAGCAGGGGGTGGACCAGAAGAGCAGGGGGGATGACAGATGAGCATGGGGGAGGGGACAGACAGCTGACTCAACAGCTATGGCCTGGGAGTTTCTCACTTCTGCCTAATCTTGTCCCATAAGGGGGGGGCACCAAACTGATTTTTTGCCCCGGGGGAAATAATGTCTAGCTTCCCCACTGGTACTGCCTATAAGAGAACCGGTACCAGCCGTTCTACTTTAATAAAGTAGAATGACTAGTGGCTAGTGAAGGGGAAGAGGGGGCTTGGGTGGCCGGGGGGTGCGGGAGTTGTCCGGCCACCGTGGGAGAGACCTGTCATAGTGGGCCAGTCTGGATCAAGTCCAGGGCCAAATTTTTGTCCCGGTCCAGCCCTGACGACTTAAAGTCGTTTCCGGCTTCAAAGGAGTCCCTGCCCTACTTTGGTCCCATTTTGAGGCCAATTACACAGGCATTCCTTGTAAAGGCCGCGAATCTCTGCAAAATCACGGTAATATCGCATGACTTTGAAGTCGCACAAGTATGAAAGGGGGCCTTACTAAAACTTGAAAGTGCCCAATCTGGTGCACCTCTTCAAAGAAACCAATCAGCTTCCAGGAGTTGGACCGCCCTTTGCTATAACAGCTTCAACTCTTCTGGGAAGGCCGTCCACAGGGTTTAGGAGTTTGATTGTTGTTCAAGGAATCACTGATGATCCCTCCTTGTTCTGGAACTTTCTGGCATAGGGTGACGACTACACTATACAACCAAAAGTATTGGGACACCCACTTTTTTACGCACTTGAGCTTTAATGGAATCCCAGTCTTAGTCCGTAGGGTTCAATATTGGGTTGGCCCCGCCCTGTGCAGCTATTACAGCTTCAACTCTTCTGGGAAGGCCGTCCACAAGGTTTAGGAGGGTGTCTATGGGAATGTTTGACCATTCTTAAAGGAATCCCTGATGATCCCTCCTTGTTCTGGAACGGGTGACAACTACACTATACTACCAAAAGTATTGGGACACCTGCCTTTACACGATAATGAAATTTAACGGCATCCCAGTCTTAGTCCGTAGGGTTCGATATTAAGTTGGCCCCGCCCTTTGCAGCTATAACAGCTTCACCTCTTCTGGGAAGGCTGTCCACAGGGTTTAGGAGTTTGACCGTTGTTCAAGGAATCACTGATGATCCCTCCTTGTTCTGGAACTTTCTGGTATAGGGTGACAACTACACTATATTACCAAAAGTTTTGGGACGCCTGCCTTTACACGCTAACGAAATTTAACGGCATCCCAGTCTTAGTCTGTAGGGTTCAATATTGTGTTGGCCCCGCCCGTTGCAGCTATAACAGCTTCAACTCTTCTGGGAAGGCCGTCCACAAGGTTTAGGAGTGTGTCTATGGGAATGTTTCACCATTCTTCAAGGAAGGCCTGATGATCCCTCCTTTTTCTGGAACCTTATTGTATAGGGTGACAACTACACTATACTACCAAAAGGTTTAGGAGTGTGTCTAGCCTCATCAAATGTGTTCTCTGTTTAATATTGTCTTCTGCAACATATCCCCAGCCAACAATGAAGCATGTCCACACTCTCTGACCCTCATTTACTCTATTAGGTCTGCAGGCCACACATAATTAAATATTATGTGTGGCATTTCGGTGATGTCAGGACATGCATTTAAGGGCCCCTTTAGCCCATAATTTGACAACCACTGCATTAACATATACTATACTACCAAAAGTATTGGGACGCCTGCCTTTACACGTACATGAACTTTAACGACATCCCAGTCTTAGTCCGTAGGGTTCAATATTGAGTTTGCCCCGCCCTTTGCAGCTATACCAGCTTCAACTCTTCTGGGAAGGCCTACCACAAGGTTTAGGAGTGTGTCTTATAATGCAGCAAAGAGTGGGTGTGGCTAGATTGCTCTTGCTGACATCATCGCCCCACTCATCAGTGATGCCAAACCCCCCCCCCCCCCAGACAGCTGCCTGGACGGCAACAGATTTGTGTGTGACTATCTCGTTTACTTGGGGGCCCACAGCTTCGTCTAGATAATGTATCTGGGTTTCAGGTAGGCTGAAACCCGGACTGTCCAGGTGAATCCTGGACAGTTGGTAACCCTATTTTCCAGTGGACTTCAGAGGACCGATTCTGAGCAAGAGTGGGGCAGAGTTCAGTGGAGATAATTATTAAAATGTTTTCAGGTATAGATCTTTCTTCAAAATGTTTTCTCAGGGTCTCTTCAAGAATGAGAACAGTGGGTTCTGGTACGAGTGAAACAGCACCACAGATCACAGATGTGAACGATCTGGGCATTGCTTTAAGAAAGGTTGGGCATGATGCAGCGTCTTTGGTACGTGGCCGATTCAAATGAATAGGCTTCTTAGCACAATGCCCTATCCATGCAACAAGTCTATTGTTCCTTGTACCCTAAAGAAGGGGGAGTTCAAATCCCCCAAAACATGTTGGCTGTGTTCCTTTTACCAATTAAAAATAAAGTCTGAAAGCCAATTGTTTTGCATATTACTCATTGTTTGAGGCACTCTTCTACAGACGTCTAGTCTGAGGAACCAGCGTCCTGCTGGGTATCCCCCCAGGAGATGAGCAGCCCAGAGCTCTCATAAGGCCTCATCTGCTATCTATGAAGGAAACCCCAAACTAGTTCACCAGAGCTTCACAGGTTGTCACTGGAGTCCTCTTCCACTCGACTTGACGACATCACTGATCTGGTGGATGTTGGAGACCTTGCGCTCCTCCACCTTCCGTTTGAGTTTGCCCCACAGATGATCAGTAGGGTTTAGGTCTGGAGACATGCTTGGCCAGTCCATCACCTTTACCCTCAGCTTCTTTAGCAAGGCAGTTGTCATCTTGGGGGTGTTTTTTTAGGTCGTTATCATGTTGGAATACTACCCTGCGGACCCAGTCTCTGAAGGGAGGGGATCATGCTCTGCTTCAGTATGTCACAGTACATGTTGGCATTCATGGTTCCCTCAATGATTTGTAACTCCCCAGTGCCGGCAGCACTCATGCAGCCCCAGACCACGACCCTCCCACCACCATGCCTGACTGTAGACAAGACACACTTGTCTTTGTCCTCCTCACCTGGTTGTCGCCACACCATCTGACACCAAATACGTTTATCTTGGTCTCATCAGACCACAGGACATGGTTCCAGTAAACCATGTCCTTAGTCTGCTTGTCTTCAGCAAACTGTTTGCGGTCTGTCTTGTGCATCATCTTTAGAAGAGGCTTCCTTCTGGGAGGACGACCATGCAGACCAATTTAATGCAGTGTGCGGCGTATGGTCTGAGCACTGACAGGCTGACCCCTCCCCCACCCCTTCAAACTCTGCAGCAATGCTGGCAGCACTCATACGTCTATTTCCCAAAGACAACCTCTGGATATGACGCTGAGCACGTGACCTCAACTTCTTTGGTGGACCATGGCGAGGCCTGTTCTGAGGGGAACCCGTCCTGTTATACCGCTGTATGGTCTTGGCCACCGTGCTGCAGCTCAGTTTCAGGGTCTTGGCAATCTTCTTTTAGCCTAGGCCATCTTTACGTAGAGACCAGTATAAGAGAGTGAAAGCGATAACACCAAATTTAACACACCTGCTTCCCATTCACACCTGAGACCTTGTAACTAACGAGTCACATTTCACCGGGGGGGGGGGGGGGGGGAATGACTAATTGGGCCCCAATTTGGAGATTTTCACTTAGGGGTGTACTCACCTTTGTTGCCAGCAGTTTAGACATTAATGACTGTGTGTTGAGTTATTTTGAGGGGACAGCACATTGACCCTGTTCTGTCTCGGTATTATATAGAACATGTTTAATAAGGAAACATTATGCAAAAAAAAAAAAGAAAAAGGAACAATATGTCGATAATAATTAGGCCAGCATATTCCACACCCTGAAGGGCTCTAAGAAGGGGCAGGGTGTATCCTGACATAACGTACATTACAGACCATTAAGGAGGAAATTCACGTCTAAGGGCCACAAGAGCAGAAGAAAGTTGACACAATTTCAGCCTCCCCGGGCAAATTAAAGGTTCACGGTGGAATTTTTTGCATATACAGCAAATATCTCTTTTCATTACTTACAGCAGAACTATAGATAAAATACACCAGTAAAATACTTTTTTGTTTTACCTGCCAACATACTGTGTTTGAAATTTAGGTCATCCATTCTTGAAGTTCACACACGTCTGCCTATATAGCATTGCCTGGTCCCTAACTGTATTTTTTGACACTTTGACTACCCAATCCTCATCAATTTCTAGCAGATTTTTTTTCCAATTATTTTTCTTAAAGATTTTTCAACAAGGGTACGTTGACGATATACAACAAAGCTCAAATATCTCTTGCTGATTTTTCTCAACAAGGGTACGTTGACGATATACAACAAATCTCAAATATCTCTTGCTGATTTTTCTCAACAAGGGTACGTTGACGATATACAACAAAGCTCACATATCTCTAGCTAATTTTTTTCAACAATGGTACGTTGACGATATACAACAAAGCTCAAATATTTCTTGCTGATTTTTCTCAACAAGGGTACGTTGACGATTTACAACAAAGCTCACATATCTGTTGCTGATTTTTTTTTTTAAGTAATATCTGCAGTCCCATGATCTTCAATTTTTGCAAGTTCTGATTGTGAAGACCGATACATTGAAGCGGGTCTGTGCAACGGTCATCGACCGGTCTCGTCAAATTCAGGTGGCAGGACCAGCATACACGTCTTCAGGATGGATGAACACTGTTAGCAGATAGCCGTAAAAGGTGGCTCTACAAAGTATTGAATTTAGGGGGGGGTGAATAATTATGCACATTGAATTTTTCTGTTATTTTGTCCTATTTGTTGTTTGCTTAACAATAAAAAAAAAAATCTTCTAAGTTGTGGGCGTGTTCTGTAAATTAAATGATGCAAATCCTCAAACAATCCATGTTAATTCCAGGTTGTGAGGCAGCAAAACACGGAAAATGCCAAGGAGGTGAATACTTTTGCAAGGCACTGTATGTAATTTTATTTACTCCCAATGATACTGGCATTCTGGCCCCCTTAAAGTCTGGAAGAGTGTAGACTGGCCTTTGGTTTAGAAAGTATGGAGACCCCTGGTCTAGGGCGTCCTATGCAACATGTAGCTCCAAGGGGGCGTGGCCTGGAGCAGCATGTGAGCAGACGTCTTTCCTAGCAGCTCCGAGATCCCTTGAAACAATCCTAAGCCATCCTGCTCTTCTGCCCCACTAACTCTGCTACTAACCTTGCAGTTCCCTCCGGGAACCCCCTGGGATACTTTTTGGTGCGGTCCGGTGGATGGGAAGACGGAAGAAGCAGCCCACGGTCAGGATGAATGTTACCACGCGCTCCGGCCATGATGGCCGCCGCAACACCGCGCCGCTCTCCTCTATGGCATCCACGCCAGAGCTCTTTGACGAGGAACGTGGGTCCTCTCCCCCACCCTCCCCTGGGACCTCCGCTGCCCGGGCGCTGCCCGCTCCTTCGTCACCCAGTGAGGACGGCCTGGAGGAAGGCCCGGAACCGGAGCCCACGCTGCTGGAGGTCCTCAACCTCATGAAGGTAAATCACTCTGACACGATGGGGAAAATGGATGAGCTTAAACTGGACATTACTATAATGCGCCAGGACATGCATAAAGTGCGGGACCGGGTCGCAGAAACTGAACGCCGCATTAGCGATTTGGAGGACACGGTAGGCCCAGCCATCCCCACCCTAAAGGCCCAGGGCACTAGAATCCGCTCTTTAGAGGACAAAATGGACGATTTGGAGAACCGTTTACGCAGGAATAACTTGCGCTTGGTGGGCCTTCCCGAACGGGTTGAGGGTTCCGACCCGGTTGCCTTCCTGGAGAGCTGGTTTGCCCAGGAATTTGGTGAGAACTGCCTATCCCCCTGCTTTGTTATTGAGAGGGCCCACAGAGTGCCGGGCAGACCGCTGCCTGCGGGGGGGGCCCCCTCGCACCATGATAATGCGTCTCCTCAACTATAGGGACCGGGACGCTATCCTGCGGGCTGCCCGAATTAAAGGGAGCCTGAAAATCAATAATGCCTCGGTGTCTCTCTTCCCTGACTACTCCCCTGCTGTCCGCGCCTCGAGGGCCAAGTACCAGCACGTCAAGCAGAAGCTGAGGGAGAAGACCATCCAATACTCCATGCTGTTTCCTGCAACGCTGAGAGTAGTGCACCAGAGCCAGGTGCATTTTTTCCAAACCCCTGCCAACGCGTTATCCTGGTTTGAATCCCTACACCAGCCTGGCCGTGGATCTGATCGAGCTCCTGACACTTGATTTCTTTGTTTTTTTTTGTTTTTTTTGCTGCTCTTGTTTTTCTCATTTGTCTCCTCATTTTTGGGACTTCTGCTTGTTGTTTTCCTGTCCCACCAAGGTATGCCCGGGGCAGAAGGCTCCAGTCGTCCACTGGAGATAGGGGGTCATGAATCCCTGTTGGCTGACTGAGCTGCTAGTACACGTTTAAAAAACTGTTCTTTTTTTTTTTTTTTCTTTTTTCCACCTGTTTTTCAGCTGTTTGGTCACTGACTGTTCCATCTTAGTTTGCTGCCTTGCCTGCGGCAGGTCATGTTCCTAGCATCTAACTGTAGTTCGGGGTCAAAGCCAGCCCCTTGTTCTTGGGGCCTGGCAGGGGTTAAGTGTGGTAGGCCGTTGCCTACTCTGAGTTTTTGGTTGTGTAACCTTATTTTTTCTTTTTCTTTTTGTTTGCATTATCGATGTTATGCTGTATGTTGTGGTGTGTGTGTGGTATGCGTGTGTGCGAATGTGTTTGGCCTTCTCTCTGCCCCCACCTGTGTATCTGAAGGTAATCTGCTGTGCCTTAACTTTGCAACTGTCGTAATATGTCGGTGATTAGATGTATCTCCTGGAATGTCAGGGGACTAAACTCAAGATTTAAAAGAGCTCTGCTGTTTGATTTTCTTAAGGTGCATAAACCTCAATTACTATGCTTGCAGGAAACGCACCTTTTGGGATCAAAGGTGATGGCACTTAAAAAGTGCTGGGTCATGCATGGGTACCATTCCACCTATTCTAACTATGCACGGGGGGTATCCATATTGGTGCGGAAGGGCCTCCCATTCTCTTGTGAGAGGGTGATATCGGACCCTAAGGGTCAGTATGTTTTTCTCCACTGTACAGTGCACGCCACGCCGCTACTGTTAGTGGTGGTGTACGTTCCTCCCCCTGTCACAGCGGATGTCTTCACGGACTTAAGTGTACAGTTTGCCACCTTCCCAGTGCTGGCCTCTCTTATAGTGGGGGACTTCAACTCGGTGCTTGACCCTGTCCGGGACCGCTTGAGGCCCACCCAATATGAATCAAAGTTATTTAGTCAGTGGTGTGCCTCCTTTGGTTATGTAGATCTCTGGAGGCTCGGCCGTCCCGAGACTCGGGAGTATACGTGCCAGTCAAGGACGTACCGTACCCTCTCCAGGTTAGACTACGCTTTGGGGACCCCCGATTTGATCCCCAATGTGCGGTCAGTTTCCCACCTGTCTCAGACGCTATCAGACCACTCTGCCATCTCTATAGACCTGGTGCTGGGACACAGGCCCTCCTTTCGGGTGTGGCGGCTCAGTCCAATCTGGGTCTCCACTCCTGAGTTTCAGGAGCCGGTTCAGCATGATATGTCCCACTATTGGGGGGACAATGCTGGTTCGGCCTCCTTTGGCCCCGTGTGGGATGCCTTTAAGGCGTCAGTACGGGGCTCATACATCTCCAACATTGCCCGACACAAGAAATCCTCCCAGGCTGCCCTTTTGGCCTTGGAATCCTCCCTGGAGAACGCCAGGGCCCAATACTCTGCGCTTCCCACCCCGGACTCACGTTCTGTTCTGGTGGGGGCGCATAGGGCTTTGGACCTTCACAGGGTGGAGATGACAAACAAACAGCAGTTATATCTATCTGCCAGGTTGATGGAATATAGTGGTAAGAATGGTAAGTTGTTGGCATACCTCTCCCGCACGGAATACGTGGATCGGACGATCCCTCGTATCCAGCTGCTGGATGGATCTGTTACATCGGACCCCTTGGTCATAAATCAAACCTTTCAGGCCTTCTATGAAAACCTCTATACAGCTCCGCCCCCTCCGGACGAGGTGGAGACGTTGGGTTTCCTGGAATCACTCCAATTCCCTGTCCTGGAAGCGTCGCATAATGCGACCTTGGACAAAGCCCTTACGGTAGAAGAGGTCACTGAGGCCATTTATTCACTCCCTCCCAACAAGGCCCCTGGGCTGGACGGCTTACCCGCGGAGTGGTACAAAAACTATGCGGCGGAACTGGCACAGAAGCTGCACTCCCTGTTTGGGCAGGCACTGCAGGGGGGCGAGCTTCCCTCCTCCATGTGTGAGGCCCTGATAGTGGTGCTCCCCAAACCCGATAAAGACAAACTGCTGTGTGGGTCGTACCGCCCCATATCCCTGCTAAATAGTGACGTAAAGGTGCTTGCAAAAGTTTTAGCTAGTAGACTTCAGGGGGTTATTCTCCGCCTTATTCACAGGGATCAGGCGGGATTCATGCCGGGAAAGAGTACGTACGATAACATCCGACGACTCTACTTACACATACACAGGGCAGCAGCGGTGAATAGGGGTGGTTTGGTGTTATCATTGGATGTGCTGAAGGCCTTTGACACTGTCAACTGGTCCTTTTTGTGGGAGACCATGCACCGCATGGGTATTAGCGCCCAGTTTATTCGGTGGGTCCACCTGCTATACACTAACCCAACAGCCAGAGTGTGCACTAATAGAGATGTCTCGGCTGTCTTTACTTTGCAGAGGGGCACCAGGCAGGGCTGCCCGCTCTCGCCACTCCTGTTCGCCCTGGCCATTGAGCCTTTGACTCTGGCGGTGCGGCAGACGGCGGGGGTGGGGGGCATCTGTTATGGTGCCCTCTCTGAAAAGATCTCTCTATATGCGGATGATGCCCTGATTTACCTGGATGGCACTGAGCGGTCTTTTGTCTCATTGATGGGCGTGGTGGAGGAATTTGGGAGGGTCTCTGGGCTGAGGGTGGGTTGGGAGAAGTCGGTGGCATTCCCTATAGGCCCAGAGCAGGACTACTCCTACCTCTCTGGGTCTAAACTATCCATCCAACCTACTTTCAAATACTTGGGGATACACGTTAGTGCTGACTTGTCTTCGTATGAGGCCCTAAATGTTGCCCCAATTGTGTCCCATATGGAGACAAGACTTAAGACCTGGGCTTCTCTACCGCTTAATCTTATAGGCCGGGTTAATGTTTTCAAAATGATATACCTACCCAAGTTTCTGTATGTGTTCCGGGCATCCCCTATTTTTTTGTTGAAAAAACTCTTTAAGAAAATTAATTCGCTCCTGTTCACCTTTCTTTGGCAGGGGTCGTGTCCACGCATTGCTAGGGCCTCTCTCCAGGCCCCCAAGATGGATGGAGGCTTGGCGTGTCCTAACCTGAGACAGTACTTTATAGCGTCACAACTTACATATGTTTATGACTGGTTCCTGGAGGCCTCCCCGTCCTGTTCCACCGCTCTTTTGTCCGCCTTCGTGGGGTCCAGGGACTCGCTGGTCGATGACCTACTTAGGTCTAGGACCGGGCGATGTTCCCGGGACTCCCCGATGGAGGTTAGCTGGCTGGCCTGGCATGAGGGTAACGGGATACTTGCAGAGTTGGGTGGGGTGTCCCCTAGAGCTCCCCTATGGCACAATCTTAACTTCCCCGAGCTCCTGGGCCACCCGGATTCCGGGTGGTGGACACAAAATGGGGTCTCACGTATCTCACACATTTTTGCGGGAGGCGAGTTTGTTTCATTCGATGTACTGAGGGTGCGCAGTGGGGTGCCAGTTAACTCTCTGTTCAGATACATGTCACTCCGTCATGCAATACGGACACAATTTGAGGGTCTGTCCCAGGAGCTTGGCGAATCGCCTCTTGAGGCGCTCATGTCATACACCGATCTGGGGAAGCTGGTCACAACGTTTTACTCACGTCTTCAATCGGCGGGGGTTAAACCCTTTGTGACAGCTCAGCGGAAATGGGAGGTGGACATTCCGGGGCTGTCCGAGGAGGGGTGGGAGGAGGCCTCGGAGGTCTGCTTCCTTGATCTTATTGGGACTAACGATCAATATGTTCAGTTTAAGTTTATCCACCAGTTGCACTATACTCCCGCCAGGTTGGCCCGAATGGGTCTGATTTCTGTTGCTAACTGCCCTAGGTGCGGCTCCACTGAGGCCGATTGCATACATATGTTCTGGTCATGCCCTACTGTACTGTCATATTGGATGGACTTGTTTTCTTTTTTTAAGGACAACCTACATTTTCCTTTACCTTTCACCCCGGAGGTTGGACTACTGGGGGTGCTCAATGAATTTGTTTCCAAGGCTCATGCTCGGACTCTGGTGCGCATAATCCTTTTCTATGCCAGGAAACTGTTATTACTACATTGGAAGAGTGCTTCCGCCCCTACCGTTCAAATGTTATATCGTATGGTGAACAAGGTCCTACCCATATTCAAATGTGTATACAAAAGCAGGGCCTGCCCCAAACAGTTTTACAAAATCTGGCAACCCTGGCTGGATATTGAGGACTCCTTTTGGAAGGATGCCCCACTCTCTCAGCCTTGAGGGGCCGTGTATGGGGGGATTAAGTGATGATGTAGTGAACCGTAGAGTGTTTGGAGGGTGGCGAGGGGTGGCACAGGTAACATCTGGGGCGGAGGTGAGGGCCAGGAGGGATGTGTGTGTGTGAGTGGCTATGGATGGTGTATGTGTGGGATGTGATGGGTTTTGTTTCCAATGCACGGTCTATCCAATTGGTATAAATGTTATGTGTTTCATTTTCTACCGGTGTTGTAAAGACATTTGTGCCATGTGGAGTTTGTACTGATTGAAAATCAATAAACAAAGTTATAAAAAAAAAACATGTAGCTCCAAGTATAAAGGAAACCTTTAGTAAGAAAATATGAAGGAAAACCTTGCTGAACGTTTCTCCTTACAATGCCGGTTGCCTGGCTCCCAGCTGCTCCAGCGGCTTCAGTACTTTGAGGCTCTGACCCCAGAACAAGGGTGCAAACTTTTGAGCTTTAGAAGATTCCATCGTTATTGCTGACTTTGTCTTTTTCTTCGCAGAAAAGGAAAGTAAAAAAAATTAATGCAGGTCCGGCGATGTAACATTGACCGAAATGGGCTGGAGATTGAAGTCTTTATTTTGGCGAGTTGTCTCCCAGCTTGGCGATTCGGGCTGTTTATCAGTTTGTCTGTGTGTTTTTTTTCTTTTTTTTTGGGGACAGTGCATAATTAAAATCCAGCCATTATACAATGACCGGCTTAACCTGCTGAGTGCCCTCTCTTTACTGTATACAATCATCTACAACATGTACAAAGGTGTAAACACACAGACCTTTCTACGGGTTGTCTGAGTCTCCGTTCACACAGGAGCCCCTATTCACATCCCAATAAACCCCTTTTATTTCACCAAGGCTGCCTGCTGGGTAACTGCTGTTCTTGCTGGGCTTTTGTGTAGGGCGGCAGTTAATTGTATATTGTCACTCCAAGCATATGGCAGCCAGGATCAGTGTACAATCCCGTGCCAGCCAATAATTCTACAAACTTTTTTTTTTTTAACTTGCCTTTTTAATCTTGTTTGCGCTTCAACGTTTCCAGTCTTTCTTTTGTCTCTGCTTTTTATGTATTTTTTCATTGCACAAACCTATAATATACAAAAACAGCATGAAAATACCGTCCTAATTATTAATGATAAGAAAAAACAGTAGTAGACATGTATTTTGTTTCGGAATTTTGTCAAATCTTTTATCTCTATGTCGAATCTTCATGTCTCTATAATGTTGACTCTTTTCTCTCAATGTCAAATCTTTTCTCTCTATGTCGAATCTTCATGTCTCTATAATGTCGAATCTTTTCTCTCTATATCGACTCTTTTCTCTTTATGTTGAATCTTTTCTCTTTATGTCAAATCTTCATGTCTCTATAATGTTGACTCCTTTCTCTCTTTGTCAAATCTTTTCTCTCTATGTCGAATCTTCATGTCTCTATAATGTTGAATCTGTTCTCTCTATGTCGAATCTTTATGTCTCTATAATGTCAAATCTTTTCTCTCTATGTCGACTCTTTTCTCTCTATGTTGAATCTTTTCTCTTTATGTTGAATCTTCATGTCTCTATAATGTTGAATCTGCTCTCTCTATGTCGAATCTTTATGTCTCTATAATGTCGAATCTTTTCTCTCTATGTCGAATATTTTATCTCTATGTCAAATCTTCATGTCTCTATAATGTTGACTCTTTTCTCTCTTTGTCAAATCTTTTCTCTCTATGTCGAATCTTCATGTCTCTATAATGTTGACTCTTTTATCTCTATGTCGAATCTTTATGTCTCTATAATGTCAAATCTTTTCTCTCTATGTCGACTCTTTTCTCTCTATGTTGAATCTTTTCTCTTTATGTTGAATCTTCATGTCTCTATAATGTTGAATCTGTTCTCTCTATGTCGAATCTTTATGTCTCTATAATGTCAAATCTTTTCTCTCTATGTCGACTCTTTTCTCTCTATGTTGAATCTTTTCTCTTTATGTTGAATCTTCATGTCTCTATAATGTTGAATCTGTTCTCTCTATGTCGAATCTTTATGTCTCTATAATGTCGAATCTTTTCTCTCTGTCGAATCTTTTCTCTCTATGTCGAATTTTTTCTCTCTGTGTCCAATCTTCATGTCTCTATAATGTCAAATCCTTTCTCTCTATGTCGAATCTTCATGTCTCTATGTCAAATCTTTTCTCTCTATGTCAAATATTTTCTCTATAATGTCGAAACTTTTCTCTCTATGTTAAATCTTTTCTATGTCAAATCTTTTCTCTATAATGTCAAATCTTTTCTCTCTATGTCAAATCTTCATGTCCCTATAATGTCGAATCTTTATGTCTCTATAATCTCGACTCTTTTCTATCTATGTCAATTTTTTTCTCTCTGTGTCGAATCTTAATGTCTCTATAATGTCAAATCTTTTCTGTCTGTGTTGAATCTTCATGTCTCTATAATGTTAAATCTTTTCTCTCTATGTCGAATAATCTTGGACTAATAGAGTTAGGTTAGGCACATTCAACCGCAGTTTCGATAGACACATATTTCTATTGTTACCGACACCGTCATGTCGAATATTCTATCTGTTTCGAACTGGCACACATATAGCCCCACTCTTCCTCTACAAGTGTGCAAATGTTGTTGTCCAGGGGGCCTACGGCCGGGGAACACCTTTTTCTCAAAGCCAGGCACCCCTTCCATAGTCTCCAATGTTAAACGGTAATTTCTCCTGTGAATTTTGGGGGCCCGGTACCGGCCGGTCGTAGGTCCCCTGGACCCGGAACTTAGCACACATGTACACATTTCTCCTCTACAAGTGTACAAAGTTTGTTGTCTGGGGGACCTAAGTCTGGGGAGCACCAATTATTCAAAGCTGGGCACCCCATTCCATAGGCTCCCATGTTAAACGTCAGTCTAGTTATGGACACAGTGAGGCATGGACACAGTGAGGCATGGGCACAGTGAGGCATGGACACAGTGAGGCATGGGCATAGTGAGGAATGCACATGGACACAATGAGGCATGCACATGGACACAGTGAGGCATGCACATGGACACTCTAGGCTTATACTCGAGCCAATACGTTTTCCCAGTTTTTCATGGTAAAATTAGGTGACTCGGCTTATATTCGAGTATATACGATAATTAAGGTCGAATCCGTCATTGAAGGCTTATGGTGTCTGTCGAATGTTCTAAGAAGATTTGACGAAGCAACTAAACTGTACGATGCCGCAATCGCACATTTCCGGTCGAATGCTCCGCCCACAATCTATAGTAGAATTCAAATGGCAGTGTTTGATGGGGCAAACTGGCAGCTATTGATGGGGTAAACTGGCGGCTATTGATGGGGCAAACTGGTGGCTATTGATGGGGCAAACTGGCGGCTATTGTTGGGGAAAACTGGCAGCTATTGATGGGGCAAACTGGCAGCTATTGATGGGCAAACTGGCGGCTATTGATGGGGCAAACTGGGGCTATTGATGGGGCAAGCTGGCAGCGTTTGATGGGGCAAACCGGCGGCTATTGATGGAGCAAACTGGCGGCGTTTGATGGGGCAAACTGGCGGCTATTGATGGGTCAAACTGGCGGCGTTTGGGGCAAACTGGCAGCTATTGATGGGACAAACTGGCGGCGTTTGATGGGGCTAACTGGCGGCTATTGATGGGTCAAACTGGCGGCGTTTGTGGCAAACTGGCAGCTATTGATGGGGCAAACTGGCGGCGTTTGATGGGGCAAACTGGCGGCTATTGATGGAGCAAACATGGGCGGCTATTGATGGGGCAAACTGGCTGCATTTGATGGGGCAAACTGAGGGCTATTGATGGGGCAAACTGAGGGCTATTGATGGGGCAAACTGGCGGCTATTGATGGGGCAAACTGAGGGCTATTGATGGGGCAAACTGGCGGCTATTGATGGGGCAAACTTGCAGCAATATATGGGCAAACTGATGGCTATTGATGAAGCAAACTGGTGGCATTTGACGGGGAAAACTGGCAGCTATTGATGGGGCAAACTGGCGGCTATTGATGGGGCAAACTGGCGGCTGTTGATGGGGCAAACTTGCGGCAATATATGGGCAAACTGATGGCTATGGATGGGGCAAACCGGCGGCATTTGATGGGGCAAACCAGCGGCATTTGATGGAGCAAACTGGCGGCTATTGATGGGGCAAACTGGCGGCAATTGATGGCTTCTGAATTTTGTCTGCAAAAGAAACGGTGAACTTTTTTTGATGTGAGAACAGCTGCGGTGTTGCCTGAGAAGCGTCAGTTGCTTGCTGATTGATTTTATTTGTTGCCTGGGGTTACCGAAGTATCAGAAAGGAGAGGCTCGGAATCACCCGATGCCCCATTATCCCCCCCCCCAAGTGTAATATGGAAGTGATAACAGACAGAAACAAACCCTATTCCAGCCGCTTGTTTAATGTCACAGCCTCCCACACCGGGCCGGTTCAACCACCTTGTCCTGTCTGTCATCCGAGCAAAACAGTCCCGGGGGGGTTTTCTTTAGAAGCTGCCGACCAGTCCTGATGTAATTAGTGATATTTGGAATGATAGGAACCTGCAGCGCTCCGGGGCTCACACTGCGCATTGCTGAGCAAAGCCTTTTCTACTGCCTGCGGAGAGAATCCACCTGAAATTAGAGATCAGCGTATAATGCGCACATGTTTTTTATTATTTTTTTGCAGGGTCCAATGTGACTTTGGCGTACAGCCAGGGCCGTCTTTAATGTTGATTTGACCCTGGGCAAAAATTTTCTTTCAGCCCCCCCATGCAATTTTGCTCTCCACCTGCTCTGAGACTTACAATAAATATCAGCTAGACTTAAAATCACTTTACTGTACCAGATCAGGCAGTGATTGCGATTGGTTGCTAGAGGTTACAGCAGCATGTAGAGCGGGTAGGAATCACACAGAAGCGTAGCCAGTAAACAAGCCAAAGATCAGTAACAAGTGGTTGCAGGTTGGGATCAGGCAGAAGCATAGTCAGTAAACAAGCCAAAGATCAGTAACAAGTGGTTGCAGGTTGGGATCAGGCAGAAGCATAGTCAGTAAACAAGCCAAAGATCAGTAACAAGTGGTTGCAGGTTGGGATCAGGCAGAAGCATAGTCAGTAAACAAGCCAAAGATCAGTAACAAGTGGTTGCAGGTTGGCATCAGGCAGAAGCATAGTTGAGGAACAACCCAAAGGTCAGTGGAGATAAGGACAGCTGCAGGTACGCAAAGGAGCAAAATATCAGCTGAAGTGAGCACAATAATCTGGCAAACAGGAAGTGCAAAGGCGTGGCTTAAATAAGGAAGTTCATGGGAAGAGGAAAAGGTTTAGGGTTCACAAGGTGAGGATTTGAACCCATGCCCTTTGCTGCATCCATTAGTAACTCTCCTTGCAGAGCCATCTGAGATGCTGTACAGCGTCCTATCTGAACCTTTGGATAATCTTGCCTTGTAACTTGTTTCCTATGAACCTTGAACCCTTTGCTCCTCCCATGAACTTCCTTATTTAAGCCATGCCTTTTGCACATCCTGTTTGCCCAATTATTGTGCTCTCTTCAGCTGATATTTTGCTCCTTTGCGTACCTGCAGCTGTCCCTATCTCCACTACCGCTCGTTACTGACCTTTTGGGTTGTTCCTCAACTACGCTTCTGCCTGATCCCAACCTGCAACCACTTGTTACTGATCTTTGGCTTGTTTACTGACTACGCTTCTGTGTGATCCCTACCTGCTCTACATGCTACTGGACCCCGGCTTGTTTACCGCCTGGTGGGGGTATCCTGAGGACTGCGACCTGGTGGTAAAACGTTTCTACCTTTCGGAGCTCCGGTAAATACTGGTTAGTGCTTAGACCCTACCCCTTGGGTGAGCCCATGTCACCCACCAAGGTGACCTGCTTGTGTACTTTTGCCCCCCCCCCCC